>CAUYLG010001640.1:0-118566 GCA_963573385.1 Cacajao melanocephalus | reverse complement strand
TTCTGGGAATGGTAAATGGGGTGGGGTGTGGCGGTTGCTTCCCGGTGGTCTGGGTCTGGGGTGGGGGGTAATTGGGGTGGCCCGGGGGGGGTGCGTGAAATACAACGGGGGGGGGGGGGCGGGGGGCGGGGGGGGCGGGCCATGGCGACGACCTGCTTTTGGAACCCGCGGCGTGGGAAAGTTCTCTTCTTGGGCCTCGGTGGGGGACCTGGAGGGAGGTTCGTGTTAAACCTGGACTTCCTGAGGCACCTTCAAGAAAAAGGAAACCAGTCCAGGCGCGGTGGCTCACGCCTGTGGTCCTGGCACTTTGTGAGGCCGAGGCGGGCGGATTTCGAGGTCAGGAGATAGAGACCATTCTGGCCAACACGGTGAAACCCCGTCTCTACTAAAAATACAAAAAAATTAGCTGGGCGTGGTGGTGCACCCCTGTAGTCCCAGCTGCTCGGGAGGCTGAGGCTGGAGAATTGCTTGAACCCGGGAGGAGGAGGTTGCCGTGAGCCGAGATCGCACCACTGCCCTCCAGCCTGGGGGACAGTGCGAGACTTCGTCTCCAAAAAAAGCAAAACAAAAACCGAATGAGGTTTCTCGAAAAGGAGAAAAATAGCAGTGTGATATAGTGCTGATGGCGGCCGGGAATGGAGGAACCGCGTGTTCTCGAGGACAAATTGGAACTCCTCGGCGTTTTAGGTCCCCAACCCGGGAACCCCTTGCACCTTGAATCTCAATCCACAGCGGGAGGCGGGTGAGGAAGTTCATCTGTTTGTGCCCGAGAGCTCAGGGAGGCGCTGGCGTGACCCGAGTCGGGAACAGCAGGCTGTTTAGCGGGTGAGAGTGAAGGTAGGGGTCTTCCACGACCACCACAGAAACAAAACACCTGGGTCGGGATTGAGTCCAGTATTGGAAAAGCAAAAGAACAGTCAGCTGGGGGTGCCAAGGAGGCAGGTGATGTACAAACCTGGAAGCGTTAGCATGGTCCACAGAATGCGGAGGAGCACAGCCAGGACAGCATCCCGTGGAGCCCAAGGAAGACTGGGCAGAAGGCAGGGGAATCTGCCAGGGACCAGGCGAGCAAGCTGTTTCAGAGAGGGATCTTGGCCTTCTCTGCACACCTGGATGGCTATAGCCTACGGTGGCTCTGCCACTGTCCATCCCGTCTTCTGCCTTTCCGCAGGCTTGTTGGCCAACGTTGCCAAGGTTCTTCTCCAGGCCTTCAAGGGCCTAGATTAACTGCACCCTCCGTTTCACTGTTGTGTCCTCAGCCCCTCCACAGTGCAGCTCAGTACGTTGGCACTAACTCTTGCCTCCGATTGAAACATTTTTGCCCCATGTGACTTCCCTCCCACAGGAACGTTATTCTCCCATATACTCACAGGGCTCTCCCCATGTGTCTGCTGTTGTCATCTCCCCTCTTCGCATACCGTAGGAAGTAAACTGCAAACAAAACAAACCAGGGGTCCCCCTCTGTCTTGTTCACAGCTGTGTCCCCAAGACCTAAAACAGGCCTGGTGCCCAAGAGGTGCTCATTCAGTTTCACAGGATTTACTCTGTCAGACGTTGTTCAGGGCGTTTTACATTTGCTTCTTTATTTTCCACGCCACCATGTAATGTAGATACTAACATTAGTTCCAATCTCATTTCACAGATAATAAATGAAAGTTGACATATTACAAAAAGTATATACTTACATATAATGCCCCCTTTATTTTGTATAGGTGTTGGTGGCTGCTATCATCCTGATCTATGCCCCTGTTTAAAACTACTTCAATAGACACGCTGACCAGTACTGTCTCTTATAGTCAGAGATGTGTGAGAATGGAAGGCATTACTTATTTACATTGTAAATGTAAATGTTGAGCGGAAGGCAGAAGGACAGTTAGGTATCCGTGTTCCACCGCTTCCCTGTCTGGGGTACGTCTTTCAGGGCACACCTGGACCCCCAGACCCCTGGGCTTTTGTGTGCGGTGGCTGGGCTTAGAGAGAGCTTTCCACTAGGCATCCCCAGAAGTCAGAACCTTAAGGTCCTCCTTTGGGCATTTCCGTTTCTGCGAGAGCTTCCCGCTTTTTGGCCTGGGCAGGAACGGATTGGCACTCTAACAACACACAGGCCAATTTTTTCTTTATTGTTTTAATATGCATGTATTTATTTGAGATGAAATGCCCAAGCTGGAGTGCAGTGGCGCGATCGCGGCTTACTGCAACCTCTGCCTCCCAGGTTCAAGGGATTCTCTTGCCTCAGCCTCCCAAGTAGCTGGGATTACAGGCGCACCCCACCCCGCCTGGCTAATTTTTTTTTCCTTTTATTTATTTATTTGGTAGAGAGGTTGCATCATGTTAGCCAGGCTAGTCTCGAACGTCTGACCTCAAGTGATCCACCCTCCTCGTCTTCCCAAAGTGGGTAAGATTACTGGCATGAGCCACCATGCCCGCCCCAAACAGGCCAATTTTTAGTTCATCCAGAGTAACCCTCTCCTGCCTTAGTCCAGCCTGGACTAGGACATGGTGTGCATCAGAACAAAAACTTGGGAGAGCAGCCCTTGCGGGTTTATTTAGTTAATTTTTAAACTTTAATACTCTACTTTTTAAATTCTCTATCGCTACCCACGAGAGTGAACTCAAAATTAAGCTCACCCGGGGTGAGCTCGCCCCCTCCCCGCACCAAGTGGAACAGGCGGAGCTCGCGCCTGCCACACAGGGGCGGGGAAGCCGCTAGGCGGTCCTCATGGGAATGTGCCGTACACATAACCCCTTTCCCTTCACGTTCTACATCACCCTTGAGAAGCCATTTTAAACACTTAAGTGTGCTTGTTTCAGAATGTATTTGTACATACATTATGTATGTACAAATGTACATACTTCCAGATTATGTTGTACGGAAGAGGGGACTGTGATGCCGTGCAATTTCCATTCGCCTTTTGCACTACAGGGGGCCGCCATCTTGAGCGGAGGCGTGTCAAAGGGCTCGCCATTTTGTTAGGTCGGCGGGTATTTCCGGTTCCGGCGAGGGTCAGTTCTCTCTCTTTCACTGCAAGGCGGTGGCGGGAGCAGCTGTGGTGCTGGTTTCTCTGAGCCATCCAGTGCCATCCTCGTCGCTGCAGCGGCACACGCGCTCTCCGCCGCCATGACTGAGCAGATGACCCTTCGTGGCACCCTCAAGGGCCACAACGGCTGGGTAACACAGATCGCTACTACTCCTCAGTTCCCGGACATGATCCTGTCCGCCTCTCGAGGTACGGACTAAGGTAGCTTGCAGGACCCGAGATTGCAGGGCTAGGGGATTCGGCGTGTCGCGTGGCAGCCCACTGGCGCGCGAGTTGGCGGAGACTGGCAGACTTTTCTGCCCCAGAGTCAGTTGGGGGGTTGCGGACCCGAGCCTAGGCCTCAGCCCGGGTGAATCATTTTGCAGATGAGGATCTAGACGTAGATCAGCTCGTAGCTGCTAGAAGGGCTGGAGAGTTGGGAAATTTTAAAATATCTTTTGCCTTCGCATTCCTAATATGGCCAGGGGCCTACGGGCTGGGCGGGGCGGTGATGATTCCAACATGCCATCTGAGTGTCGGTGCTGAAATCCAGAGGCTGTTTCTGAGCTACTGCCCGGCCCAAGGCTCTTGGGGAGACGGGTGGACTCCAGAAGACCTCGTGGCTGAAGTCTCGGCCTACCCTTTCTCCCCTGGTTCTCCCCGTCCCCATCCCTGTGTGCCTGACTGCGTTTAGACGCTTCTTGTGCATTCCGTTTGCTCCTGCAGTGTTAAGAATTGTCTGACTCTTGAATCGTGCCTGTCTGTTAATAGTAAAATTTGTTGAGTGGGACAGGTTTCGGTAAAGGCATCCAATCCTGTAGCGCTTAAGGTGGCTTTTCCAGCATTCATTACATTTCTGTCGGCCCTCAGAGGTAGGCATAGGAGGCCCCCAGCTACTCAACAGCCACAGACTGCTGTGCATTCGGTTGCAGAGAAGGCCCGTCTAAGGAAAGGGTGTCTATAATCTGGCACCTGGATAAAGTTCTCAGGATACAGGCCGAGGCGGGCGGATCACTTGAGGTCAGGAGTTCGAGACCAGCCTGGCCAACCCTGTCTATAGTTTTAAAAAAAAATTAGCGGGGCATGGTGGCGGGGACCTGTGATCCCAGATACGGAGGCTGAGGCAAGAGAATCGCTTGAACCCAGGAGATGGAGGTTGTGGTAAGCCGAGATCACTGCACTCCGACCTGGGCACGAAAAAAAAAAAAAAAAAGCCAGGTGAGGTGGCTCACACCTGTAATCCCAGCACTTTGGGAGGCTGAGGTGGGTGGATTGCCTGAGGTCAGGAGTTTGAGACCAACCTTGCCAACACAGTGAAACCCTGTCAAAAATAACAAAAAGCAGGGTGTGACGGCGGGTGCCTGTAATCCCAGCTACTAGGGAAGCTGAGGCAGAATTGCTTCAACCTGGGAGGCGGAGGTTGCAGTAAGCCGGCATCCTGAGATCATGCCATTGCACTCCAGCCTGGGCAACAACAGTGAAATTTCATCCAAAAAAAAAAAAGTTATCAGGGTACAGTTTAGCTCTACCTGCGTTTTTAGTCCGTAATAGAGCCACTCAGTCCTGGCCTAGTAACTGGTCTTGTAGCCTGCTGTTCCCATTCCTCCCTAAGTGTCCTTAGTTGTTGTTAACCCACTGATGACCTTGACAGTTAGTGAATTATCCAGTGTGTTAAGAAACGGGCTGCGGGTTCCTTACTGGTTTTTCTGTTTTACCTCCTTTAGACAAGACCATCATCATGTGGAAACTGACCAGGGATGAGACCAATTATGGAATTCCACAGCGTGCTCTGCGAGGTCACTCCCACTTTGTTAGTGATGTGGTTATCTCCTCAGATGGCCAGTTTGCTCTCTCAGGCTCCTGGGATGGAACCCTGCGCCTCTGGGATCTCACAACGCAAGTAGCTGCTCACTTAGCTCTGGGGCATTGGGAAAAATCTGGGAAGAAATGAGGTGGATGCAATTGGCTGGTTTCCCAGGGGAGATCCAGTCCATTTGGGAACCGGAAAGCAGAGCACACCTACAAAAGATGTTTGGCCTCCCTCACTTTGAATTACTCAGTGCTGCTGAGGAGTGTGGTTGAATGTTTTTGCCAGGTGCAACAGTTTTGAGTAGACAACAGTTGGAACATGTTTTGCCTTGAAAGCTCAGCTAATTGGCAGGTGGAATTAGAGGGTCCTGGTGATGACAGACGACATTGTCAGCCAATCCCCATGGGGGAGTGAGGACATGTCCTGCAATTCTGAAGGGATTCTCTGTCATATACTCAGTCAAGGGCTTGCTGTGATCAGAGCCACGTCCAGGGTTGTGTGAATGATGCAGTGAGATAGAGGCAAGGCCTAGGATAAGAAATCAGTCTGACTGTTGAATGAGAATGTTTGCTAAGTCTGAGAATGACAAAGTCCTCCTTCTCAGGGGCACCACCACGAGGCGATTTGTGGGCCATACCAAGGATGTGCTGAGTGTGGCCTTCTCCTCTGACAACCGGCAGATTGTCTCTGGATCTCGAGATAAAACCATCAAGCTATGGAATACCCTGGGTGTATGCAAATACACTGTCCAGGTAAAGTGAGGGCATGGTCAGAGAGGAGCACGTGTCTAAGGTTCTTTCCCACCCTTGTCTGGGCTGGGCTCATGCCTGTAATCCTGACTCTTTGGTAGTCCAAGGTGGGAGGTTTGCTTGAGGACAGGAGAGCAGCCTAGCCAACATACTAAGAACCCCATCTCTGAATTTAGTTTTTACTTTTCATTTTTGTTGTTGTTCTGAGGCGGAGTTTCACTTGTTGCCCAGTCTGGGGAATAATGGCACAATCTTGGCTCACTGCAGCCTCCACCTCCTGGGTTCAAACAGTCCCCTGCCTCAGCCTCCAAGTAGCCAGGATTATAGGTGCCTGCCACCACTCCCAGCTGATTCTTGTATTTTTGGTAGAGACAGGGTTTCACCATGCAGGGTGAAACCAGGGTTTGCCAGGCGGGTTTGGAACTCCTCAGGTGATCCACGCGTCTCAGCCTCCCCAAGTGCTGGTATTACAGGCATGAGCCACTGCACCCAGCCCCCATCTCTAAATTAAAAGAAAGAAACTGTCCTGTCTAGAATCTAAAGGGATTCTGTTGGGCTTAAAGGTTCTTGTTCTGGGTTTTTGAAAGGTGCTGTCAGCCATCCTACTGGAGGGTCTAGCATTTCACAGGATCGGACTGTTTCCCCTTACTTCCTTTTCATCCACTGTAGGATGAGAGCCACTCAGAGTGGGTGTCCTGTGTCCGCTTCTCCCCCAACAGCAGCAACCCTATCATTGTCTCCTGCGGCTGGGACAAGCTGGTCAAGGTGAGCTTCGAGCCAACGCAGGGGGCTTTACCAGTCGGGTGTGCTCCCAGGTGGTCATAGGCTCCAACTCCTGTGTAAAGCTTTACAGATTCCCTCAGTTGACTCTTTCTCTTGTCTGTGATCTGAAGAAGTGAATTGATGTCCCTTGTAAGTCCGGACACAGCACTGGATATGTGTTACAATGTAACTTGAAGTGGCCAGGACATGTTACTGAATGATAAATGGCTGTTGTATCCAGGAACGCCAAGCCCTTTGTTGTTGGCCTGACCCTAGCTAATCCAGAGCTAGGATGTTCACCTGTTAACCTCATACTTATGCAGGTATGGAACCTGGCTAACTGCAAGCTGAAGACCAACCACATTGGCCACACAGGCTATCTGAACACAGTGACCGTCTCTCCAGATGGATCCCTCTGTGCTTCTGGAGGCAAGGTATCTGGGGGCTAGGAGTCTTCTACTCAGTGAAAGACAGTGTCATGGAAGGAGCACTTAACCAGCATCTCTACCATAAAATGACAAACATCAGCCCAGATGGTTTTGGACTAATGAGATGATGACAATCTCAGAAGATGTTTCCAAAGATTACTATTCAGCAAATGACAGCTAAGGCATACTGTCTAGAAGAAAAAGTTGGATTTTTTGTTTTTTAGAGACAGAATTTTGCTCTTTTTGCCCATTCTGGAGGGCAATGGTGCGATCCTGGCTCACCGCAACCTCCGCCTCCTGGGTTTAGGCAATTCTCCTGCCTCAGCCTCCCAAAGTGCTGGGATTACAGGCGTGAGCCACCGTGCCTGGCCGAAAAAAAGATTATTTTCTGTGAAGTTGGTTTCTTGAAGCAATTGATGAGATTGAGATCCTAGTTTTCAGAAATGATTACAGTGTTTATGTAAATTGGGAGGGTTTTTATTAAGAGGGTTGGTAAGGTCTTGCTAAAGGAAAGGCTTACAGAAATAAATTGGTACTTGAATCATTAGCTTTCAAGAAACCTGGCATAATGGAAGACAGGTAAGAACTGATTCTGACGGAATCTTGAGATGGGCAGGACTAACATCTGGAAGAGGCTGCAGTGTCCTGATTAACCTACCTGTTTGCCCAGGATGGCCAGGCCATGTTATGGGATCTCAACGAAGGCAAGCACCTTTACACCCTAGATGGTGGGGACATCATCAACGCCCTATGCTTCAGCCCTAACCGCTACTGGCTCTGTGCTGCCACAGGCCCCAGCATCAAGATTTGGGTAAGTGTGGATTACAGTTGACTGAATACCTGGCTACACTCTTAAGCCCTGACAATGTTTTGGTTACTGTATATGCCATCTGACTCCCATGTGGGGCCTAAGCTTACTCAACTTCCACAATTGACATCTGGATAACTCTTTGTTGTAGAGTGCTGTCCTGTACATTTTAGGATGTTTCAGCATTTCCAGCATCTACTAGATGCCAGTAGCAAACCACCCTTCCACTAATGGCAACTAAAAATGTATCTAGGCATTAATAACATGTACCCTAGGGGGCAAAATCATCCCTTTGTAACTTGAAAATCTTGAGTTATACAGGGGCTTTTAAGAGGGGAGTCTGTCATTGGTAAAAAGCGTTAAGGGTGCTTTTGCCCTGTTCCCCAGGATTTAGAGGGGAAGATCATTGTAGACGAACTGAAGCAGGAAGTTATCAGCACCAGCAGCAAGGCAGAACCACCCCAGTGTACCTCCCTGGCCTGGTCTGCTGATGGCCAGGTAAGTGGGTCTGTCCTCTCAGGTAACTTGGCCAACGACTTTTCTCCCTCATTCTGTTAGTGTATCTAGTCTGTCAGACACAAGAGCAGTGTCTTTGGCATAAAGTGAAATGACAACATAAGCATAATGCCCTAATTTACCATGCCAGTGAGTATGTTTCTGCATCAGAGGGGAGACTGATTTGGAGGGCAGTGGCTATCAGCTTTCAGTTAATACCTTGATTAATCTGACTAGTTTTCAAATGTCTAGATCTTCATCACGAGCTGTTTCTTCCTCAAGGAATACATAACCACCACTTACATAATCTGTTAGAGGGGTTTTTTTGTTTTGTTTTTCCCTTTTTCTTTTTCAGACAGAGTCTCACTTTGTTGCAAGGCTGGAGTGCAGTGGCACGATCCCAGCACATTTTGCAACCTCCACCTCCCGGGTTCAAGCAGTTCTCCTTCCTCAGCTTCCTGAGTAGCTGGGACTACAGGCATGCACCACCACGCCCAGCTGATTTTTGTATTTTTTACTAGAGGTGGGGCTTAGCCATGTTGGCCAGGATGGTCTTCATCTCTTGACCTTGTGATCTGCCCGCCTTGGCCTCCCAAAGTGCTGAGATTACAGGCACGAGCCACTGTGCCCGGCCAAGAGAGGGGTTTCTTATAGTCACCCCAGCGTGGTAGCACATGCCTATGGGAGGCTGGGGTGGGAGGATCACTTGAACTGCAGGGGCTCAAGGCTGCAGTGAGCCAGGACTTCGCCACTGCACTGGAGCCTGGACAACGGAGCAAGACTCTCAAAAAAGCCACTTGCGCTTGATGTAGTGAGACTACAGAGTTTATGGTGTCAGTCTGACCTGTCATTGTCATTTCTCCCCTGCAGACTCTGTTTGCTGGCTACACAGACAACCTGGTGCGGGTGTGGCAGGTGACCATCGGCACCCGATAGAAGTTTGTGGCACAGCTTTACAAATTAAAGGAAAAAACTGGCTTTTCTGAGTTTTAGAAGGTGTTTTGTTTTTTTTTTTTTCTGATAAGCAAAAGACTTTATCTTATCTACATTGCTTATGCATGAAGTTTGCACTGGCAAGTTGGATGCAAGGTATGGACTAAACAAGGCTTTGAGGGGGAAGGGGAGCTAAGTTCTCAGGATTGGGGTTGCATAATGTGGGATGTTGATGAGAAATCACATAGCATTTTCCCTGAACCTAAACCCCGTCAATGTACTAACTATCAGGTGCAGATCATCAGGGTCTACCTTCAACCTGGGGAACCTTCTTGAGGGAAAGGACTGATTATTTCAAGGTGGTTGCAGTCAATTTTTAGGAAAAGCAGACTCCTCACATCCAACCCCTGACACATAAGAATGGAACAAAGATAAATCCTAATTCCTCTAAAGACTTGAATATAATTCAGAAAACTTCTTAAGCTTTGCCTAGCAGTCTCTATCAACTTGGTCTCTGAGGAAAATCAAGAGATTTTTTTGTTGTGTGTATGTGTGTGTGTGTGTGTTTTTTAAAAACAAGAGTTTTGCTCTGTTGCCCAGTGGCACGATCTCAGCTCACTACAGCCTCCCGAGTAGCTGGGATTACAGGCGCACGTAACCATGCCAGCTAACTTTTGTATTTTTCAGTAGAGGCGGAGTTTTGCCATGTTGGCCAGGCTGGTCCAGAAATTCCAGCCTCAAGTGATCTTGCCATCTCAGCCTCCCAAAGGGCTGGGTTTATAGGCGTGAGCCACCACACCCATCTGGGTTTTTAATTCTTCAGCTCTCACAAGAAAAGCCTGCAGATTGATCACAACTTACTTCTTCCTCATAATTACAGGTTAAAAGTTTTGAGGTGGTCAGGAAGTATTCATAAACATAACCATAAAGTTTGCCCTACTAAACATTTCAACTGCTGCTATAACCTGGCCCTCAACCACTCACACAGTTTACTCAAGAGGATAGATGCCTTGTGAAAGGCCAGAAGTCAGCTGTTAAACAACAATTAATTAGCTTTAAATAGAAAACTCTAAATGTTAGTAAATTAAGTAGGATATTAAAATGGGGAGTGGGGTCTATATCCCTGTTAATAGGTGATAACAGATGCAAAACATGTCTTTAGTTCTGTGGCTTTTCATTGGAGAGGTAGGGAAGGGAAGGAAGAAATCCTTAGTCACATCCTCATCTAAAGGAATGGACCTCATAAGAGAAGCAAATAAATGTTTTATTTCCATAGCACCCCTTCCCTTTTCCCAAAGAACATGAGTTCACCTCAGGCAGAGGGCAAAAGCTGATAAGTGACAGGGCAAGGGGTTACTAGAAAAATAGATTAGATTATGCCCAAGACTCTCCTCTTGGGGACCCAGACCCCCGTCTTCAGGCTTCCCCTCAGGGCTTGCCAAATGGAGGGAATGAAAAACATGGAAAGGGACTGGAAGAAAAGCCAGGTCCGCTGAACAAAGGGGAAAGGAGCCTGGCACTCAACAGACCTGGGAGGGGGGTGAGGTGGCATAAGTTTTGTTACTCAATTGAATGCTGGAGAAGGGAAAGGGGAAGAAATAATTTATTGGGCGATGTAATGGTGCGTGGTTTCAATCATGGCGACCATTCCAGATCTCTGTCAAGTGAAGCTAAATTCTGGCCGGTCTATGGAGGTAGAAATTGAGGACGGAAGGAAAGTTTAGAATCCCTCCTCCCCAAGAGAATAGACATTTATTACCCAACTCTACCCTTTGGCCCAGCCTGCCTCCCCAAATGGCTTCCAAATCCCTCAGCTAAAATTTGCATCAGAAAATGGAACTGGAATGGGGATGTCTCGCCCAAACTCTCCAGCCTCAGAACTGATGTACAGGTTGAAGAGCATGGATGAGGAAAAGGAAGTTAAGGAACGAAATTGCAATTTCCCCTCATCCCCTACTCAAATTCAGGTCCCAGGGCTGGGCTAGACAGACAGGGAGAGAAGACCAGGCAGCTGTTCTCATTACCAGGGACCCATGCAGACCTGGTGGACAGACATAGTAGGTAAGAGAAGCCTGAGCTGGAGGCCAGGAGGGTTCTTTAGGCTCCCAGAGGTAGAAGCAGGGGCCTGGGGTCAAGGGGGAGAGGGAAGCAACACAAAAACAGTGGGAAGAGTCTTTGAGCCCTCCAACTTATGGGCCACCCTCCTCCACCACCCACCCCCAAGTGCTGACCAGAGGGGCCCCTGCGGGTGGCAGGATGATCAAGGGCAGAGCTTGATGCGGGTGCCCTTGGAGAGCACCCGGAAGAAAGGAAAGACACGCTCGCCCAGGAATGCAGCCGAAAAGGTGTGCACATGGGCTAGAGTCTCTGCGTTGTAGAAGCCCAGGCGCCCAGCTTCATAGTCCAAGTACACGCCAAAGCGCCGTGGTTTCTCACTGGGGCTCAGCAGTGTCTGTTCTGTTGAGCTCTGGGCCTGGTAGCGTTTGCCATTGGTGCCCACACACCACACTTCCCGCTGGAGCAGGGGCTGCTGGGGTAGGTGGAGCCGGCGACGGCGATGGTGATGGCGCGAGGAACTGGCGTCCCCACTGCCCAAGGAGGAACCCCCAGGGCCAACCTTTTCCTTATGATGGGTTGATTCACGGGCAGCGCCCACCGCCCAGCCCCGCCGCCCGCCCACCTCTACCTCCCAGTAGTGTCGGCCAGAGCGGAAGCCCTGGGCCCCCAGTACGCAGCAGTCGGCCGAGAAGCGCTTGGAATGGTCAGCAACCTCCTGCCGCCGCTCTGCCAGGCGGACCCCCCGGCGATCAGGGGACAGCATCAGGGCCGGGTGAGCTGTGTCAGGGTCCAGCGTCAGGTCCACTTGGGAGGGGGGGGGACAAATACGCCAGAGCTGGAACGACTGTTCCCCTATCAGCAGCCAACTTCACAGATTCAGCCTTTCCTGCCTCCTTCCTCCCTGAATCCAGCTCCCCACACCATCCCAGAGGCCAGCCTCAGATTCCAACAAGCTCTATCTTGCTCCTCTTGTTCCCAGGATACCTGACAGGTCTCACCCTAACCCCAGCTCTTGCCATTCCACTCCACCCCCACCCTCCAGGCCTGCCTGGACTAGGACTACCTGATCAAGGCTTGAAACCTCAATCTCCGAGGTTATATCCTGCTCCATCTCAACCCCCACAATTTCCCTGGTGCTCAACTTCCCTCAGGACCCAGTCTAAGGTCTATGAAGGGAAAGGCAAAGGAAGGTCGTGGAGGTGACCTCCCTACCTCTCGCAGCCTGACAGAACATCCGGCTCATTTTCCTCACGATGGCGTCTGTCAAGAAGTCATGGCTATGGGGTTGGCACGGGTCAGGGGACCAGACCTCTGGGGGCTGCAGCTGTACCTCTTCACACCTGGAGGAAGGGGACCGGGCAGGGGGTGGGACTATGATATTCCCAGAGGGAAGAACAAAAGCTGAGGGGAAGGAGAGGAGGGTTCAGGAGGTAGAAACTCAGGTCCTGGGGAAGGAAGGAGAGGAAAGGGATACCCAAGAGAGGCAGGGACAGGGAACCAGATGCCACCAGGTCACAAAGGGTAAAGAGTGGGAACACACCTATTGAAAGTCTCCTTGATGTCCTGGGAATAAGAGAAACAAAAAGAGGGAGAGGGAGAAAGAAAGAGAGTGTCAGCTGCACAGGGACAGCTTTCCCCAATCTCCAGCCAGAGACTGAACCTAAGCAATAAGGGAGAAGCGGCACCCTCACAGCCTCAATAAACACACATCATTTCCACCACCCCATGCCTCACCATACCTAACTCGTCTCCTCCTGCTGTGAGCCCAGAATACTGTCCTTTCCATAATATGACTTGCTCACCTTTTTCAGGAAGTCATTGTCAAAAATCCTTTCCTCAACTGTCATTTAAAACTCTCCTACAACCGAATCTTCATGTTTTTCACTGGGTATAATCATCACACATACCACATTCGACATTAACTCTATCTCCAGCTTTAAAAAATGTTTTTGGTCTTCAGGTTAAATCATTGTGAGTTCCTCCCAGTGAGAAGCAGCAGCTCTGGACAGGCGTTTGGTAAGCACTGCCTGACAGCCAACACAGAATGCTAGGGTAACAAGGAGGGGACATTGCTTACCTGGAGCAGCCGGAGACCCCCCTGCTGGCTCCGCTCCTGGGCCTCGGCCAGCAGGCGGCTGAGCTGAGCGGCCTGCTCTGCAAGGCGACTGGCCGCAGCTCCCGCACGTCCCAGCTGGGCTTCATGCATCTCTCGGAGACGCCGTTCCAGCCCTGCCTGCTCTTCAGCCAGAAACCGTGTCAGCCGCCCAAACTCTGAGGCCACTGCTGCTAGCTCTGACTTCATCTGGCTCTGGAATGGTGCGAAGGGGATGGCAGATACCACCTCAACACATAGGAAGATAACCTCCAGTTTTACAACTACCGCTTCTCACTGCAAGGCAAAAGAGCCCTATACTCCCTAGGTCCAAGAAAGTCCTAAAAAGAGGTTTATCTCCTACCAGCCTTACTTCTCAGCCTTACCAGATACCACCCCCTTGCTCCCAGCACACTGGTCCCAAACTCACCAACCTCTGCATGAACACTCCTCTCCATGCGGTCTAACTAACGACTCATCCTTCAGGTCCAACCTTAAATATTCCAGGAGAAGCCTTCCCTCTTCTCTAGATCTAAATCGGGACTATCCCCACAAATATCACTGTATCTCTTTGTGGCACACAAAATATTGAAATGTTGGGTTGGGCGCAGTGGCTCATGCCTGTAATCCCAGCACTTTGGAAGATCGAGGCAGGCAGATCATGAGGTCAGGAGATTGATACCATCCTGGCTAACACAGTGAAACGCTGTCTCCACTAAAAATACAAAAAAAATAGCTGGGTGTGGTGGCATGCGCCTGTACTGCTAGCTACTCAGGAGGCCGAGGCAGGAGAATCGCTTGAACTCGGGAGGAGGAGGTTGCAGTGAGCTGAGATCATGCTGCCAGTGCACTCCAGCCTGGGCGACAGAGCAAAACTGTCACACACACACAAGAAATACTGTGTTTACAATGACATATCCTTTAACATCCTTTCCCCCACCGTACCATAAGCTCTCACTGGCAGGGACTAGGAATGTCTTTAGTTTGCCACAGTGTCCTCAGACCCTGACATAGCACCAACCAGAGTAGGCACTTGGTAAAAAATGTTTTTAATGAATAAATAAAAGAATTCAGGAATCAAGACATGTAGTTAAGGTCCTGACTCTACCACTAAACACAGTGACTTTAAGAAAGTCACCCAAAAGCCCTAGATCAGGACTCTGAAAAACTTTTTCTGTAAAGGTCCAGATGGTAAATATTTTTATGCTTTGTGGGCTAAGAGGCAAAAATCAAGGATATAATGTAGATACCTAATATCCTGTAACAGAAAAATCTCCTGCCCAGTCCCACCCCATTTGCCAAGGATGGGCCATCCTGGGTGGTGGGCATACTTTTCACCCAGTTACCATCAGCTGGAGACACTGTGAGTAACAGGCCAGAGTAGGGTCCTAACTGACCAGATGCGTGAGAGGAACAGCCGCCACGGTCAGATTCACCCTACCCCAGGAGCACACAGATCCTGTTACCTCTATATCCAGGAAGGCCCAAAAGTATCAACTTGGGCAGCTGGCCAGAAGCAGGATGACTTTCTACTCCCAGACGGATTCTAACATTCAGTGCCTAGCAGCTGCCAACAGCAGAGTCTCTTAACATTTAGGTGGCAGTGAGCATGGGCCCTGGGCAGTGGCAAGGCCCAGGCACTGGCTGGGAAAGGAAAAGGGAAGAGGGACAGAAGGGGAGGTCTTGGCTTGGTCTATAAAGCTCACAGTGTCAGCTCACTCCAGCAGGGCCCGCTGGGTTTATGAAAACAGGCCGGGGATGGGGAATGGAAAAGTATCTTAAAAGACTCCTTGGAGAAGGGTGAGCAATAATAAAAAAAAAAAAAAGTTGGGGCAGTGGCTGAGAAAACACTGGACTAGGAAATATTCAGTCTCTGCAATGCTAACATACACTAATTCCTGCCCCAGCTTAAACACACTGTCCCCCTCCCAAGACACAGCAAGTGTCCCAGGACAGTGTCAGGCTCATGCTCAGGGCTGCTCTGCCCACTGACTGCATTGATCCTGGGGCCAGCAGCTTCTCTGTTGGCTGCCATGTGGGTTTTGCTTTGTCCCCTTCAGGCTCTGGTGTCTGGGTAGAAAGCCTGTTCTGCAGCCTTGGGCCAGGGACCCAGCCCCTTCAATCCAGGCCTCAGTTTCCACTCCATTTTGGAACTCAGGAATGAACATGCCTCCTGATTCTCTAAGGCCCCCTCTCCTCAGCACCTAGGGAAAGCATCTACCCCTCTCCCACGCGTTGGCTGTCCCCTCCTCAGGGGACCAAGTCACCACTTGTGAGATGGGCAGCACCACCTTCCTTGCCTCGACCACAGACAGTACCCATCAGCCCGTCAAGGACATTCACTCACCTTCAGCTCTGTCACTCGCCTCTCCTCCCTGGCCTTCATCTTCTGCACAGCCTCCAGGTGCTTCCTCAGTGGTTCCACGTGCCCCTGAAGTTTGGCCTGAGGAAATAGAAAAGTGGGGGCTGGGAGAGGCACCTGCCCCTTCAGAGCTCACCTCTGCAATCCTCCCTACAGCAAGTTGGGCCTCAAAGCCTGATCCCTACCCACTCAATGGGTGTCAAGTATCATTCTCCTTCCTCTGCTTTCTTCTTTCAGGTGACAAAAGCCTCCAATCCCCTCTGTGCAAGTTTGTAGAGGCCCTGTGTATTCTCTAAAGCTAGGACCCTCAAAACTAGAGAGCTCCCACACTCACAGCTGAGGGGGAAGTAGCTTGAGCCCTACCACAGTCTCTCCATGAATGCTCTTACTTTTGGTCCCTGCCCCCTTCACAGGCAATCTTCCCCAGACCTTTTATCTTAAATATTTTTCTAATGATTTTCTGCCTATGCTAAAAATCCTTCCATGGTTCTCTACCAACTTCCAAAACATTGATCTGACACCGCTACACTCAACGCCTTCCACACAGACTCTTAAGTGGTTTGGCCACATAAAATTGTCATTTCCCGAGTATATTTCCATGCTGTTCCCTCTGTCTGGGACTGCCTTTCTCCACTTGGCCCAAAGTATTCTTCCTTTGAAACACAGCTCCCTGAAAATGGCCCTGATCCTCCCCACCCCCAACTTCCTCTGTGATCCCAAGAAATATCTAATACATTACTTCCCAGGGCACCAATAATTGACAGGTGTGCCTCCTCCAGGACACTGTGGAGTCCCTCCCCACACTTTACTTATTTCAATTTCTATGCTTCTGCTCATCTGTTTTCTCTCCTGCTCACTTGCTAAATGGGACACAAAAACAAAACCCCTCTTCCAAAGGTTGTGTTGTCACAGCCAATTGGCACGTGAGCTCTGTGTTTCCAGAATTTGTAGCCAAATCTTTTTCTTTAAAGGGCTATTAGCTGGGCCAGGTGCGGTGGGCTCACACCTGTAATTGCAGCACTTTGGGAGGCTAAGGCAGGTGTATCACGAAGTCAGGAGATCAAGACCATCCTGGCCAACACAGTGAAACCCCATCTCTACTAAAAATATAAAAAAAATTAGCCGGGCATGGTGGCTTATGCCTGTAGTCCCAGCTACTCGGGAGGCTGAAGCAGGAGAAATCCCTTGAACCCGAGGCGGAGGTTGCAGTGAGCTGAGATCACGCCACTGTACTCCAGCCTAGGCGACAGAGCAAGACACTGTCTCAAAAAAATTTAAAACAAAATAAATAAATAAAAATAAAGAGCTGTTGGTCCAGAATGAGTGGAATAAGCCCTACCTATTTGCTCTTTCCTTTTTTATGTTTTCTACTAGCCTTTCTCTCTCCTTTTCTTTGAGAGATAATATAGGGTAGGAGAGCCCAAGCCTAGACTCCGATCAGGACCACAGTGAAATGAAGTGATCTCAGGCAAGCCATACTTTCAGTTGCCTCAGCTTCAAATAAGAAGAGAACATACCTCAAGGATAGTTCACTTAGTGCAGTGCCTGGCATGTAGCAAAAGACCAGTAAATGTTACCTATCTAATATTTGCTACTTACAGCTTAAGCTGCCAATGACATCCTGATAATGACTCCTGAACTAAAGAGGTTACCAAGCCAGAGTACAAAGGGCAGTTGTTGCACAGAATAAGTGGTTGTAGACAAAATTATAGCAATAATGGAATCAGTCAACTCATAACATGAAAACAGCATAAACTATACAAAATTTGGCCTTCTAACTTTCTACTTTTCTAGAGTAGTCAGTAATTTTTCCATTCATTCAGAATTTATAATGCTTAAATTTACCACTTAGTGTTTTTTTCTTTTTTTTGAGACACAGTCTTGCTCTATCGCCTAGACTGGAGTACAGCGGTGACATCTCGGCTCACTGCGACTTCATCTCAGCGCACCGCGACTTCCACGTACCAGGTTCAAAAGATTCTCCTGCCTCAGCCTCCCAAGTAGCTGGGATTAAAGGTGCCTGCGAACACACCCGGCTAATTTTTGTATTTTTAGTAGAGACGGGGTTTCAGCATGTTTGCCAGGCTGGTCTCGAACTCCTGACCTCAGGTGATCTGCCTACCTCTGTCTCCCAAAGTACCAGGATAACAGGCATGAACCATCGTGCCTGGTCCTAAATTGTTGCCAAAACCAAAATTCATAAGCACAAATTCAAATAGAGTATTATTTAATTTTTTTTTGAGACAGAGTCTTGCTGTGTCACCCAGGCTGGAGTGCAGTGGCATGCTCTTGGCTCACTGCAACCTCCGCCTCCCAAGTTCAAGGGAGTCTCTTGCCTCAGCCTCCCAAATAGCTGGGATGACAGTCGCACACCACCATGTCTGGCTAATTTTGTATTTTTAGTAGAGGCAGGATTTCAGCATGCTGGCCAGGCTGGTCTCGAACTCCTGACTTCACGTTATCCACCCTCCTCAACATCCCAAAGTGCTAGGTTTACAGGTATGAGCCACTGCACCCAGCCAGTTTAAGAGAAATTTTTTCCTTTTTCTTTTGAGATGAAGTTTCACTCTTGTTGCCCAGGCTGGAGTGTAATGGCACGATCTCTGCTTACCGCAACCTCAGGCTCCTGGGTTAAGGTGATTCTCCAGCCTCAGCCTCTCAAGTACTGGGATTACAGGAATGCGCCACCATGCCTGGCTAATTTTTTATTTTTAGTAGAGATGGGGTTTTTCCACGTTGGTCAGGCTGGTCTCAAACTCCTGACCTCAGGTTATCCTTCCGCCTTGGCCTCCCAAAGTGCTGGGATTACAGGTGTGAGCTACCACACCCGGCCCTTTGAGAGAAATTTTCAAAAACATTTAACTGTCAGCCAGACGCAGTGGTGCACACCTGTGATGTCAGCACTTTGGGGGGCCAAAATGGGAAGACTGCTTGAGGCCAATAGTTCAAGACCAGCCTGAGCAACAACAGTTGAGACCCTGTCTCTACAAAAATAAAAATAAAAATAAAAAAAATTAGCTGGGCATGATGGCACATACCTGCAGTCCCAGCTACTACGCTACTAATCAGGATCACCTGAGCCCAGAAGGTCAAGGCTGCAGTGAGCTATGATCATACCACCGCATTCCAGCCTGGCCACAGAGCGAGACCCTGTCTCAAAAAAAAAAAAAAAAAAAGTAACGTTCAGGAATTAGGTTTACATATTATTTCTGTGTTATTACCTATTTAGTAAAAAAATATTTCTAGAAAACAACACTAAGGCAAGCTACTGTTGGTTACTGCATGTACTGCATGTACATATCTCAAAATAAATGACCCACTTGTGAAACGGCCTATTAAATCAGAAAGGGAATCACTCAAATTAGTTCTATACAATAAAACTATGTATTTACATGGACACATCAGTTAATGTCAGATTAAACATGTATTTGATCTCCCGAACTGCAGAGGCCAGTAAACAGATCAAGAAAAGAGATTATGACTTTTTTAATTCCTCACCTACTTCAGGACCTAATAGGGGATTTTCAGGCAGCTGGCATTCAACAGATTTGGCTAATACAAATTAAAATCCAGTTTCAGAAGCTCTTTGGAGGAGTCCTATAGGGGGAGGTGAAAGAGAAAGGGTGGAATTGCCCATGGGTAGTTTGGCCTGGGGTTCCTGTTCACACAATGACCACACATGACATGACGGGTATGGTTAATTAGGAACTGAGGAGATATAAAAGAGGACAAAAGGAGCTCACAATCTGCTAAAAATGTAGGGCCTAACAGGTAGGCAATGTTACCAATGCAGTGATTCCCACGCTAGACGAGGCTTTTTAAAGATATTCTCCGACTCGCTGATTCAGAAACTCTAGTGGTAGGACCCACTGTACTTCTGAAAACCTCCCCTAGTAATTCCAACAATCAGGCAGGTTTAACAATCATTGTGTGCCCAGGCGTAGTGGCTCATCCCCAGCACCTTGAGAGGCTGAGGCGGGCAGATCACCTGACGTCAGGAGTTCAAGACCAGCCTGGCCAACATGGTGAAACCCCATCTCTACTGAAAAATACAACAATCAGCCAGGTGTGGTGGCGGGCACCTGTAATCCCAGATACTCAGGAGGCTGAGGCAGGAGAATCAATTGAACTCAGGAGGTGGAGGTTGCAGTGAGCCTAGATTATGCCACTGCACTTCAGCCTGGGCAACAGAGACTCCATCTTGAAAAATTAAAAACAAACAATCACTGTGTGGAAGGAATTGTTACTTTTGATGAGGTGATGTAGGTTTGTCTAGCTGTACCACTCAGAGCTGAGAAGCCCTAGACACATTATTTTAAATTTGGGATAGCAAAAATAATACCTAAATGAAGTTATAGTAGGAATCAGGAGAAGGTGTAAAAACGTGAGTCATAAAACAGAAAAGCTCCATGCAGACCACAGAGAGGCTACCCTCTCCTCCTCCTGGTCCCACTGCTTCAAACCCATCCAGGCCTTCACTAAGTAGTGCATTTTGTGCTGGCTGCCTTGCAGACAAATGTCCTTTACCTATGTCCAAAGAAGAGTCAAAATGAGAAGTAGGGGACAAGATATTAGCCAAACTAGAATGAAACTCCAAGAAAGTCACACATCAGAAAAGTCAAACAACAGACATCCAAATGGTGGTGGCATTTTTAGTATACACCAGGGGAAAGGATGGTAAGTAACCAAGTCATTCATTACGAAAGCTCTGTGGCTCTCTGTATGGTACTTAAAACCTCTCTGCCTTTGTTTCCCAATCTATAAAATGGGAATGGAAAACATATCAAACTCACAGCGTTGTTTGGGTTTTAATGAGACAGTCCATGAAAAGTGCCTAGTACAGTGCCCGGTATACATACAAATGTCCAGTGAATAGTAACTATCGATCCTGGAGAAATTGAAGTTCAAAGACACTCAGACACTTAACCAAGATTTGACAGTGAAACTTGCAGAGCCAGGTCTTCTAACTGAAAAGCTCCTCTTTTCTAGTCAGTACAAAAGACTGACACAGAGCCAACAAAAGTCCCTGAAGGCAGAACCAAGCCATATTGTGGCGGGTGGGGAACCCACTGGGAGGCAAGTGCAGGGCATTTGGGTCTGACACTGAATACTAGCAGTCATCTCTGTGTTCCTGCTTCTGAGCCTTTCCTTGTTCGTTGAAGCCCCCAGTTCTTTCCATCTCTAAGTGTTTCTGTCAAGGATAGACTTAAGACTCACCCGAAAGAAAACGAGACTGCTGGCAAAGCCCTAGGGACCTGATCTGGCATCACCTGCTTTGCTCAATTTGATTTGAGAAAGCCACCATTCCCTGGTGGTCGTCACTGCATCTGCTCAGTATACAGGATCCTTCTCATTCTAACCCACCTTGGTGGCAGTAAGTGCTTAGATAAGCAAACTCAGCTCACCAGTACCATCAGGGTCTTTGGTGGATAAAGAGATGTTTCCTTTTCCCAGCTCCCCTTACTTCCTTTCTGCCCCCACTAAACTCCCATCTTCTCTCTGTACTTCTCTCACCTTATACTCCTGCACCACCTCCTCCAATGGCACCACGCTGTGCTGTTTGTGGCTCCTGGATTCTCGGCACACCACACAGATGGCCTCTTCGTCTACCTCGCAGAAGAGCTTCAGGGCTTCTTGGTGTTTGGGACAGATGCCCTGATCGTTTACACGGCTCCCGCGACCAGGGGTTGGGTGCATCTGCCGAATCACCTGGACCATATTGGCCAGTTGCAGGTTGGGGCGGAAGCTCCGCCGAGGAAAGCTCTTTCGGCATTGGGGGCATGTGAAGCACCTCCGAGGGGCGGGAGGTGGGGGTAGTGGGCTGACGGGGTCTAGCTCTTCTTCTTCATCCTCCTCCAGCACTTCCTCCTCGTCCTCCTCATCCTCCCCCCTCAGGTCCTCCTCCATGTCCCCCAAGTAGTAGTCCAGGTCTTCCTCCTCATCCTCCTCCTCCCACACGTAGTCCATGTTGTCCCAGCTGGACCTGCCCATGCCACTGGTCCAAAACACACCCTCTTCTTCTTCCTCGACCTCCTCCTCCATGTCGCCCTCGTAGTCTTCATCCCGCATGGGAGTATCCCACCCTGCGCCAGCCCCCACAGCCTCCACTTCCTCTTCCTCTCCGTCTTCCTCCTCCTCCTCCCGATCTAACTCATCCCTGTCTTCCTCATCCTCCCCACCCCACAACTGGGTTACACACACTCGGCAGAAGTTGTGCCCGCAGCCGATGGACACGGGGTCCGTGAAGTAATCGAGGCAGATGGCGCACACCGCCTCCTCCTGAAGGGTCTGCACAGGGTTGGGTGTCATGGCAACGGCAGCCATCTTAGTGTCCAGCCAGCCAGTGTAGAGGTGCGGTGGGGGGCAAGGGGCGGGGGTCTTCCCCCACCGACGCCCGGGCGACTCAGCCCCACTCCCAGCCCTGCCCCTCCACACCTTGCTCTAACAGCAGCCAGAGAGATGTCCTCCAGACAACCCACTCCGCCACACAGAGTTCCCTACTCCCGAACGACAACCGTGTCTCAGCGAGGGGAAGGGAGGGGACGGAGCTGGGCGCCACCTCCAAGTCCCTCAGGTGGCTCTGAGTGCAAATCTGTCCCAATGCTCCCTTGGACTCCTCATAAACCCACGCCCCTCCTCACTTCCTGGCCCCGCCCCTCGCTTCCGGCCTCCTTCCCAACACTTCCGGCGTCTACACACCACCCAAGTTTGCGACTTCCCTCCGTTGTCGTGCTACTCTCCCTTTTTCCCCTTGGAGCCCCAGGGCGACAGGAAACGGCGAGGAGACGCTCTAGCCCGCACTCGAGAACAGGGCGGGAAGGCTAGGACGGTGGAGGCCCACGTCTCTGTGGTGCGGGGCCGCGGCGAACGCAGAGGGAACAGCGGAACCGCCTACCCCCATCCCCTGCCGCTAGGGAGAAACTTCGGGGGACGGAGGAAGCGCTTGGTGGCCTTCTGCTTTCGGTGCTATGACCGCATCGGCCCGGCGCCATCCTACCCACCCGGCACAGCCGACTGCTGCCGGTACTCCCCACAGCCGATGCCGGAAGCGTGGGGGCGGGTCCGAGGAGCACTCTGAAGTATTTCCGGCCCTTCTAGGGAGACGACTTTGTGGTGGAGGACTCAGAGGGTCGTCCGGGTCGGACTTGGGGGCGGGGCCTGAAAAACCGCGGCGAGGGTGGGGCGGCAGACACCCCACCCTTCCAGCTGTATTCTGCTTTCTGCATCCACGGTAGAAATTGCGAACCCAACGCTGTCTCATGGTTTAGATGAATTTCCCTAACTGCCCAGCAGTAAAGAAGTGGCGACGAATCATTAGATCTATATTCTCACAGCATCTCTGCAAAAATAAATGCTTTGTGCGGTCGAAATAATATTTGATGCTGAGATAGCTCTTTCAATTTTATTTTTTCGAGACAAAGTCTTGCTCTGTCGCCCAGGCTGGAGTGCAGTGGCACGATCTCGGCTCACTGCAACCTCCGCCTCCGGGTTCAAGCGATTCTCTTGCCTCAGCCTCCCGAGTAGCTGGGATTACAGGCACGTGCCACCACGACCGATTAATTTTTGTATTCTTAGTAGAGATGGGGGTTTCACCATGTTGGCCAGGCTGGTCTTGAACTTTGTATCTCGTGATCCGCCCACCTCGGACTCCCAAAGTGCTGGGATTACAGGCGTGAGCCATCGCGCCCAGACGTAAGCTTTATTTTTATAGAGACTGTTGATGTCGGTAGTACATAAGTAAATAAATAAATATAGGCCATGATTTATGTACAGAATCTCCAGTGAGTGTCGGACACGGCGTGACGCCAGGGCTGGGCCTGCAGAACTTACTCCGCTCTCGAGGCAGCTCGCGGGAAAACTCCAGATGGATGTCGTGCTTCCTGCGGGGGTGGTCAGGCCTCTGAGGATGTCAGATCAAAAGCACCAAAACCACGAACCCTCGTGGGTGAACTATGCTAGACCATGCCAGGAGCTGCGGACTCTGCTGCGGTAGAAAAGTACGGCCTCAGAACTGGGACACCACCGCTCAGCTGGCCGCGGCAGGGGTCCTACACGGGCGCTGGCCTCGCGCTCTCCCGGCCTTCGCAGTCATGTGTATCTTCAGGACAATGCCGGAACGCTAATGAGTAGGGTGGTTTCCGTAGTGTAGTGGTTATCACGTTCGCCTCACACGCGAAAGGTCCCCGGTTCGAAACCGGGCGGAAACAGCTGATTTTTGGTCTGGTCAAGAGGACTCCTCTCCCGAGTTCGGCCTCACCTGGAAGGAAGGATGTGTGTGTGTCCCGGCTTTTCGGAGGACCACGGACTGAAGCGAAACTGAGGGAAAACCTTACTGATAGCTGGCCCTTAATAAATGCTCACAATGTATGTTCAGGTCTTGCACGTCACCTAATCTCTTGCTTTTCCTTTCTGAAGCCCATGCAGCTACCACATGTAAAGGAATCAGTAGATTTCAGATCCTTGTCTCTGGTACCTAGAACAGAGCCAGGCACGAGGGCTTGTTAGTATTTGTACAGTGGAAACGTACAAATACTGAAGGTAACATCCGTCTTCCAAGACAAAGGAAGAACAACAACACACCTGCCTGGCTAGCTAAGTTGGTAGAGTATGAGACTCTTAATCTCAGGGTCCTGGGTTTGAGCCCCACGTTGGGTGGATTGTGTTTTGGAAAGATTAGGGCAAGCTGTGTTACATAAATGCAGCAATGGAAGAAGATCTAGTGGATAGCGGATTCATCAACAGTGGGTGCTAGAGCTTGGGCTTACCCGGTGTGCTGGAAGGCCTTAAGAAGAATTCTCACCACCTTTGCACCCTCACTAACTCTCAATGAGAGGCGGGTACCTGAGAACCAATTCATGCAGGCCGGCACCTCGACCTATGGTGTATGCGTGACGCTTTGCTGTAGTCCACTCACCCACAGGCAGCACATATTAGGCACTTTCTCTGTACCAGACGCCCTGCCCCAGTGCCAGAGACTTGATGTGGTTTACTGAAACTAGGGTGAGACCGCAGGACGGCCCCCGGCATTGGTGAGTGTCAAAACCTATCTGATTCACCGCCACTTTACTAGGAGATTTAGCGGTTAGGATTCGGCATTTGCCTCCCTGTGACCTGCTTTTGACTCCCTATCAAGAAAGGTGCTTTGTGTAATTTGAGACACTTCTCTTCAGTATATTCTCTTTTATGCTCTTGATTTTAAGAGTCTATTTGTGAGATGTTGCCCCACACATACCAGCCTCCACGTTTTCCCTGTACATAAAGAAAGGTAAACACAGGCCATGCATGGCGGCTCATGCCTGTGATCCCAATACTTTGGTAAGCCAAGGCGGGAGGATCGCTTGAGCCCAGTATGGCCTCGAACTCCTGGGCAACATAATGAGACTCGCATGTATGCCAAGAAAAACCGTGTTGACCGTTCCATAGTCCTGCAAATGTGGCCCGTTTTGTATTTTTAAGCTGTCGAAGTCTCTTCCGCATGCGCACCACACCACAAGAGAAGTCTGTTGATCATAGAAAGCTGGCTTAAACTCGCTGAGCAAAGGATAGCATCGTCTTCTGTCTCAGACGTGTGTCAAAGGGGGGATTTAGGAGTGTTATGTAGTCTGTGAGGGATGTCTGGGCAGAAGTTGGTCAGAGTTTGTAAACAGAGTCGCTAGTACAATTCTAGCACATGAGTTACTGGGGCCGTGGTCTTGGAACATCAGGGAGGGTCTTAACAAGCTGGTGTTCAAAGAGTTTGAAGTTTGACATTTCATCTTGCACAAATGCTTTCAGATTCTTTTGCAGACTGTGGTTTCAGGGTTATTTCTTACCACCTTCACTGGGACTGGAAAACATTCTTAAAGAATTCTGGCTTTTTAATTAAAGTGGAGATGAAGTGGACAGGCTTCTCTTCTTTATCCCCCAGCAAGCCAAGGGAATGTCCGCTAGAGCTTTTAGCTACAATTCCTGCTTTCTCTCCTCTCCACCCTTCCACCTATCGCTCCTCTGGCTAGGCCAGGTTTGGGATGCCCCGCCAGGCAAGTGACCCACGCTGCTTTGGGCACAAAGGCGGCAAGCGATCAACAGTCAGAGAAGCATGATAAACACATGGAACCTGGTGGGATCTTTGGTCTCCCCCGCCAAGGCCTGTGGTGATGGGGCTTGAGGAGATTGAGGCACCCACTCTGATTTATATTCCAGGAGGTTCCTTCAGGGATGATGCAAACAGGGAATATGAGGGGGAGTAAGACTGTCTGGGACAGGGGCTGGAAGGACACAGGCCTGGTCCACACAGGAGGCGGCCAGCGCGGGTGAGGCAGCAGCCAGAGGGAGAGGCAGCTGAAGGAGCGAATGCAAGGTTTGCAGCGGAGATAGATGGGGTGGTTCCACAACCGAGATCACAGACTGAGGATGCAGGAGGGGAGGGGAGAAAAAAACAGTGACTTAGGTCTCGCACAGGTTAGTCATGAGATGCTGCGAGACATCTAGAAAAACTGCCGAAGACATGCGTGGATCTGAAGCTTGGGAGAACAGTTCTTGCTGGAACCAGAGACAGAGCTAAGGAGTGGGTCCTGCTACGAGCCGACACGACGCTCCAGGGTCAGCCTGGGGCTCTCCGAGGCGGAGTCGGGATGGGAGAACAGCTTGCGGCGAAGCTTCTACTGAGGCAGAGGGCGCCCACAGTACAAAGAAGGAGATTGACAGCGTCCAGTTCGGCACATGGTCTCGTAAGAGAAGGTGTCCATGGATTGGGCCACCTGGAGGCCCGTGGTGACCTTGACCACAGAACTAGATTCACACCAGAAGGGCTCCCGCCCTGCTCTGGATGGAGCGGGGCTTCGGGGTCACAGAGGCAGCAAGGATCCCTGTTCAACAGGACTGCGCCTCCCTTCCAAGCTCTCCAGACATTTGGAAATTAGGTGTCGGCGGCGGAAAAACATTTTGCAATATTAGGCAATCGCTACTACTTTTAAATTTGCATATATGCAGATCTCTATATGACCAGCATTAAGCTTCAGTCCAACTCTGTACACACCTTGGATGCCAGGATTGGCGGGTTTTATTTTTATTTTATTTTATTTTATTTTATTTTATTTTTGGAAACGGAGTCTTGCTCTGTCGCCTAGGCTGGAGTGCAGTGGCGCGATCTCGGCTCACTGCACCCTCGCCTCCCAGGTTCAAGCGATTCTCCTGTCTCAGCCTACCAAGTAGCTGGGACTACAGGCGCACGCCGCCACGACGGGCTAATCTTTTGTATTTTAGTAGAGACGGAGTTTCACCGTGTTGCCCAAACTGGTCTCGAACTCCTGAGCTCAGGCAATCCGCCCGCCTCACCTCCCAAAGTGTTGGGATTACAAGCATGAGCCACCGTGCCCGGCTGACAAGTTTTAATTTTATTAAAATACCTAAAATTTTTCATTTAACTTTTAAAATGTAATAAAAATTTCAGATTTAACAACTGACTTAAAACTCTGATATTCATTAATGTATATTTGCCCTTTATTGCAATAATTATGCATAATTCATAGAAACAAAAGGACAAAATAATTTCATTTTTTTGATTTTTTTTTTTTTTTTTTTTTGAGACAGTCTCACTCGGTCGCCAGGCGCCAGGTTGGAGTGCAGTGGTGCGATTTCCGCTCACTGCAACCTCCGCCTCCTGGGTTCAGCAATTCTCCTGCCTCAGCCTCCCTAGTAGCTGGGACTACAGGCCGGCACCACCACGCCCAGCTAATTTCTGTATTTTAGTGGAGACGGGCTTTCACTATGTTGTCCAGAATGGTCTCGACCTCTTGACCTCGTGATCCGTCCGCCTCAGCCTCCCAAAGTGCTGGGATTACAGGCGTGAGCCACCGTGCCCAGCCTGATTTTTTGATTTTTACATTTACTTTAATTTACATTTTAACGAAATATATTTAAATATCGTGTTCTTTGAATGCATTTTGCATTTTTAAATCCTTTCTGTCATTACTGTCCGTAAAGCACAAATCATGTGAAAATTAAACCTCTGGCTGTCTTCCCTGGAAGAAAAGGAACCCATGTGGAAGCTTATCCGAAGGCACATTTGCCTTTCCTCCTGTGATACTCGCTAGTTTTTTGTTTTGTTTTGTTTTGCTTTAATTGCTGGAGGTGACTGGGGTACCTTTAGAGGTCACGCTTTACAGTTTGACAAACACCACTACGCAGGGCCACAAGAAGACTGGTGTTCCGGGGAAGAATGGGTCTAAGAGCCCTGACTCAATTGGTGGAGCCGACACTTGTATGCTGATGATAAGACTTATAAAACTAATAGCGCACGCTGCGGACATCTGTTTCCGTAGTGTAGTGGTTATCACGTTCGCCTAACACGCGAAAGGTCCCCGGTTCGAAACCGGGCGGAAACATCTAAGCTTTCTTTTCCTTTCAGCTCAAAAAGTTTTTTTCCCTATTTTTCTAATTTTATTTATTTGTTTACTGTTTCATCTATTTATTTTTTTTAAGACGGAGTCTCGCTCTGTCGCCAGGCTGGAGTGGAGTGGCGCTGCAACCTCGGCCTCCCGGGTTCAAGCAATTCTCCTGCCTCAGCCTCCGGAGTAGCTGGGATTACGGGAGCCCACCACCGCGCCCAGCTTTTTTTTTTTTTTTTTTTTTTTTTTTTTTTGTATTTTTAGTAGAAACGGGGTTTCACCATTTTGGTCAGGTTGGTCTCCAACTCGTGATCTCGTGATCCACCCTCCTTGGCCTCCCAAAGTGCTGGGATTACAGGCGTGAGCCACCACGCCTGGCTTCAAAAAGGTTTTTTACTACAGATTCTATGTGTATAAATGTTCACAAATTTTTATACTACCCTTACAGACCGGCCAGATTTTCTTTTTCCTTTTAATTTTTATTTATTCATTTTTTATTTTTTGAGATGGAATCTCGCTCTGTCGCCAGGCTGGAGTGAGTACAGTGGCACGATCTCGGCTCACTGCAACCTCCGCCTCCCTGCAACCTCCGCCTCCCGGGTTCAAGCGATTCTCCTGCCTCAGCCTCCCAAGTGGCTGAGACTACAGGCGCACGCCACCACGTCCAGCTAATTTTTGTATTTTTAGTAGAGACGGGGTTTCACCATGTTAGCCAGGATGGTCTCCATCTCTTGACCTTGTGATCCGCCCACCTCGGCCTCCCAAAGTGCTGGGATTACAGGCGTGAGCCACTACACCCAGACCAGCCAGATTTTTCAATCCATTGCCAATCAACTTCAACCGGTGTATTCCACGTCTACGTCTGGAATATGAGGGTGAGAAGTAAGTGGTCTTGCTGGTCATTATTAAGGTCTGCCTGCAAAGTCCCGGCGGATCAAATACAGCCAGCCGCCGGGGAATGCTGCGGAATGACAGATGAACGATTAAAAAGTGCAAGAAGGCTCGGGTTGGAAATGCTTGGTCGAAGGTGTGCACCGGAAGGCCGATAGTGACGGCGATAACTACAACGTCTACCGCACAGCAAGTTGTCTGCAGGTGTGGCCCTGACTTCCCTCAGAGGAACCTAACCATTCTGGGAGGGTTGTTTACAGATGAGGCCACAGGCATGGACAGATCACACAAAGCGACGGAACGTGCGAGATGGAGCTAAAGGACAGGGAATGGAAAATAAACGGCACAGAGAAATTCAACTGAAATACAGGCGGAAAACTCGCGCAGGCTCGGGCGGAGGACTGCTGGTGACTGCGTGAAAAGCGGGGTTCCAGCAAGGTTTTGTTTTTTTTTTTTGAGACGGAGTTTCGCTTGTTACCCAGGCTGGAGTGCAATGGCGCGATCTCAGCTCACCGCAACCTCTGCCTCCTGGGTTCAAGCAATTCTCTGCCTCAGCCTCCCGAGTAGCTGGGACTACAGGCGCGCGCCACCATGCCCAGCTAATTTTTGTATTTTTAGTAGAGACGGGGGTATCACCATGTTGACCAGGATGGTCTCGATCTCTTGATCTCGTGATCCACCCGCCTCGGCCTCCCGAAGTGTTGGGATTATAGGCGTGAGCTACCGCGCTCGGCCTCCAACAAGTTTTAAGACAAACCTGAGTGGTGCAGACCCCCACTCCTTGCGGCGCGGCGCTGCGGCAGAGTGCCGGCTCTCATCCCACTGCAGTGAGTGCGAGCAAGGCTGAGACTTTCCATCCCGCTGGCTTCTCGCGCCTGCCCCCACCTCTCCTCCGCTGGACCGCCCTAGCGCCTCGCATCCACGTTGTCCGCTCCGGTTCCTGGAGTGTGTCCCCAGTGCAGGCCCGCCGGGAGTGGAGCGTGCCCCCCAGTGCAGGCCCGCCTGCAGCCCTGACAAGGCTTTTGTGTCCGTGGTGGCGGTGGAGGGCAGTCAACAGTACTATCGGCCTCTCCAAGGCGTCACCATCGGTTTCCCTCTGCACCCATTCTCTCTTGCAGCGCTTAGGCCTCGGGCCGTGGGACGCGGCAGGTGAGTTGGGAACCCACTCCCCAGGGGGCCTCTTCAGCGATTCCAGGAAAAAGGCAGCAAAGGCTTCAGAGAAGCAGCCGCAGCGGTGGTCGGGATCCCGAGTACAGCGCTCCTTCCTGGCCAGAGAGAAGTCTGGGGAAACCCACGTGCCGTGCGGCCCCTGCAGCGCAGGCTGCTTCCCCGCGTGGAAAATGGGCTTCCACCTTTCTCACATCGCACAGGCACACTTGTGCGCGTGGCAGGGGACCAGCCACCTCTTTCCCAGAGTCCTCTGCTCAACTTGGGCTCAAGCAATCCAATCCTCCTGCTCTCTTGGGGTTACAGGCACACACCACCATTCTAGGCATTGTCCTACGTGCTGGGTATGCATTGATTCATTGCATCCTCATAAGCAACCTGTGGTGTGCACTGTTAAAATGACACTTCATTTATTCATTCATTTATATTGCAGTAAAAAGGATAGATCAGGTCCCTGCCCTCCTGAAGTTCACTTTCTGACGGGCGATTTAAATAAAAAACAACAGGCAGATACAGAAACCACCTCAGAGAGTGATAGTGACTGTGACAAAATTAATGAGGGCAATCTGGTAGAGTGGCAGGTAAACAGAAGACGGCACTATAGAGAGGGGCCAGGAAGGAGACAGCAGAACAAGTGACACAGAGTTGAGCCAGGAAAAGAGAAAGGCAGCCTTTTAAAGATCTCGGAGAAGAGGCTTTTGGGAGAGGAAGTGGAGGAAGGTCAAAGACCCTGAAGTAGGAGTGAGATTGATGTGTTCAAGAGGGAAGACTTTGGTTGTGGGGAAGTAAGGAGCCACAGCTAGACTTCCTTAAATATGCATTCTCATGACTCCATCCACACCATTTGCTGTTTTTGTTTTGCAAACAGATTGAAAAATGAGTGGAAGACACTGCATCTGCCATCTTATGGGACCCCCAGGCTAATGGGGCACACAGTAGGGCCTCAGTGCAGGACTGTGAAAGACAGATAGATGAGTACATAGCTTTATTCAGAAGACTGCAAATAAACAATACTCCCAGGATTTCTAAAAGTGCTATGGGTTAGCGGTTAAAGCAGGGAGTTTGTAACAGCAAAGGAAGTTCGGCTACCAGCTCTTACTGCCAGCTGTGACCTAATCCCTCGCTCTCCTGCCTCCTTGTCCACGCAATGAGGGTTCACAAATATAAAATTCATAATTGTAGTTTGAAACATATAACAGAATATGACCAATCTTAGCCATTCAGAATGCCTCTGTTCGATAGCCTTAGTTACTGAAGGAACCAGTGAAAGGGATTGTTCTTATTTCAGAAATTGATAGCTTTACAGAAAAATAACAATATTTATAAGCTGAAATTAAAGCCTTCAGAAAAACTAGGCCTTAACATTTACTACTCTAATACATTGAATTTTAATCACAAAGCAAGCATATATTCTTTTTTATATTCAAAAGCATCCCCCTTCACCCTTAGATATTAAATATCTCAAATGACAGTGATTAGCAGGAACGTTTCCCAGAATATCCTATGGCTCTACTCCAGTTGGTGCCAACACAGAATGGAAGAGCAGGCCATTCTGGGTCATCTTTTTGGCCACTCTTCCTTTTGCAGGCAGTCCTCCAGAAGTTGGTTGCTGTAGAACACCAGTATGTGACTGAGGCCTGCCTTTTACCTGAGGGACATACACCTTTAATCCAATGTGATATGATAGAAACAGCAATGAAACAGTGGGGTGAGCATTTGATAGCAGGTGAGCCATCTCGCCTGATGCTACCACAGAGATCCTAGAAGAATGATTTCCTCAAGTTGAATAAAGAGAAACCAGTGATTGGTAAAGAAAGAGACACTGCGTAATTTTTAGACTAGTTAGAGTAGATAACAGACATGAATATATTAAACCTGAAGATAATTTTCTGTTTGAAATGAGGTTTTTAAATAAAAACATTCAGAAATTGTTGATTAATAATTTACATATAAATTATATGAAATCATTTTTGTAGACCACTTCACAAAACATATCTGTGCTCTAATAATTTATACATGTTCCATATGACACCAAGACCAAATGGAAAATGACATATAAATTTTATTTATTTCTTTTTTGAGACAAAACCTTGCTCTTGTCTCTCAGGCTGGAGTGCAATGTCTTGATCTCAGCTCACTGCAGCTCACTGTGGCTCACTGCAACCTCTGCCTCCCTGGTCAAAGCAATTCTCTGCCTCAACCTCCTGAGTAGCTGAGATTACAGGCACCTACCACCAGGCCCAGCTAATTTTTAGTTGAGATGAGGGTTTCACCATGTTGGCCAGGCTGGTCTCGAACTTCTGACCTCAGGTGATCCACTCGCTTCGGCCTCCCACAGTGCTGGAATTACAGGCATGAGCCACCGCACCCAACCATAAATTTTATTTCTTATGTCTGGTTGGATTCTTCCTGTCCAAGGAAGAAGATGTGCAGAGTAAGAAACGACCGAGCCATCCTTTCTAATGGTGTCCTGGCTTTGCAAGTGAAGAGAACATGATAGTCTCTTCAGAAACAGCCCTGAAAAGATAAAAAACAGTGCTGTCATATAGAATTAGATTAAGAACTGTAAACAAAAGTGACATTGTACTCTGCAAAATCTTTTATCTGAATACATTCCTGTGTGACGTAAAGGGGTGCGGGAGGGTCCTTCTCCCTATCAGGTGGCACCCTGTAGGCTGTCCAATGGGTATATCCTGTAGGCAGCCAGTGAGGGACTCCAGCAACTTTAAGTTGGGGAGTCACACGTTTAAATTTGTTGTCAAGGCAGCCCATTTTCCCCAAAACTATGGAGAAACAGGCAATCTCATTCATGGCTAGTGGAAGGTAATATCAAACGGTAGGTTCTACAGTGGGGTGATTTACCTAGTTTTACAAAATTACTTGCACGTAAACCTGCATGCAACAAATCTCACTTCTGGGAATTACCTCCACAGATAAAAGTGCAAAATGACAATTGCTACATGCTTAACTGTAGCACTGATTGTAACAACAAAAAAAATTGGAAACAATATGAATGCCCATCCATACGTGATCTCTTAAATAAAAGATGGTTCATCTACAGTGGAATATGGTGCAGCAGTGAAAAAAGATTGAGGACATTTTCTATGTCTTGAAATAGGAAGATCTTCAAAATATAAGAGTAATAAAATACAAAATTTTGTATAAAATACAGAAAAATAAAACTATACTTGTACCAGCCAGGCACAGTGGCTCAAGCCTGTAATCTCAGCACTTTGGGAGGCTGAGGCAGGCAATTACTTAAGACCAGGAGTTCAAGACCAGCCTGACCAACGGGGTGCAACCCGATTTCTGCTAAAAACAGAAAAAGTTAGCTGGGCATGGTGGTGCCCGCCTGTAATTCCAGCTACTCAAGAGGCTGAGGCAGGACAATCGCTTAAACATGGAGGGTGGAGGTTGGAGTGACTTGAGATTGCACCACTGCACTCCAACCTGGGCAATAGACTCTGTCAAAAAACAAAATAAACAAAAAGGCCAGGTGCAGTGGCACACGCTTGAAATCCCAACATTCTGGGAAGGTGAGGGGGGCGGATCACCCGAGTTCAGGAGTTCGAGACCAGCCTGACCAACATGGTGAAACCCCTTCTCTACTAAAAATAGAAAAATTAGCCGCATGGTGGTGGGTGCCTGTAGTCCCAGCTACTGGGGAGGCTGAGGCAGGAGAATCACTTGAAAGCTGATTTTGTGGCGCAGCCTCTGCTGAAAATGGTATGACACTTCCTCAAAAACTTAAGCATACATACAAATGCCATATAACCAGTAGTTTCACTTAGTGATGTATACAAAAAAAAAAAAAAGAAAAACAAAAAAGCGGCGGGGGTCGGTGGTTCACGCCTGTAATCCCAGCACTTTGGGAGGCCGAGGCGGACGGATCACGAGGTCAAGAGATCGAGACCATCCTGGCCAACATGGTGAAACCCCGTCTCTACCAAAAAATGCAAAAATTAGCTGGGCGTGGTGGTGCGCGCCTGTAGTCCCAGCTATTCGGGAGGCTGAGGCAGGAGAATTGCTTGAACTCGGGAGGCGGAGGTTGCAGTAAGCTGAGATCGCACCACTGCATTCCAGCCTGGTGCCTGGCGACAAAGTGAGACTCTGTCTCAAAAAAAAAAGGAAGGAACCAAGTGTCCATTGACAGATGAACGGATAATGTGGTATATACACATGCAATGGAATGCTGATCAGCTTTAAAAGGAAGGAAATTTTGACACATGCTACAATATGGATGAATCTTGAAGACATTAAGTGAAATAAGACAGTTAAAAAAATATTGCATGATTCATCTTATATGAGGTACCTAGGGAAGGCAAATTCATAGAGACAGAAAGTAGAACGGTGGTTGCCAGGGGTTGTGGGCAGAGGGGAATGGGGAGTTAGTTGAATGGGTTTAGAGTTTCAGCTGGGAAACATGAAAAAGGACTGGAGATGGATGCACAACGATGTGAATGTATTTAACGCTACAGAACTATACAGTTAAAAAGTGGTAAATTTTGTTGGGCATATTTTACCACAGTTTAAAACCCTAATTGTGTCACTAGATACAAATCGGACAGCGGAGCGCCCACAAGAGTATTGCAGACACGGAAGCAGAACACTTCAGAACAGATTATTTTCCTAAGAGTTGTTCAGCCAAATACATTTTTAGGTATAGCCAACAATTGCAGATTTAGGAGTAAAAGAGATAACTACGCCCAACGTGGGGCTCGAACCCACGACCCTGAGATTAAGAGTCTCATGCTCTACCGACTGAGCTAGCCGGGCGCTTAGTAACCACGTCGTAACAATATTTTATTCTAGATTAGATATTTTATTCTAGATTAGATTTGGACTGTATTCAACTGCGGGTTTGAATTTGGATTTATTTGGAGTGTGATAAAACTACGAAAGTGTCTCGGCTCCTGGGAAATTCAAACTCTGTCGTCCGTTCAAATCTGATCGTCCCTCCCACTTATGTCCGTTTTCTGCTTCTACTCTACCAGCGACCTGACGCCACTGGGGCTCTCACAGTGTGGATTTTTAAACAAGAGGGAAAGACGATCAAGGGGGCCCACAGGAGGACAGGGGTCGCCGCGATCTTTCTCCACCCAGCAGACTCCAACCTCTGGGGGTTTTCCTGGCGCTCCGCAAAGGTGCTAGATTTCAAAATTTGAAAGGAAAATCGAAAATAGAAATTGAAGGTGCAAAACTTCAGTGGAGATGCCGGGGATCGAACCCGGGGCCTCATACATGCAAAGCATGCGCTCTACCACTGAGCTACATCCCCACCTACGCCGTGATCGTCTCCCGGATCATCCTTATTTGTTGCTTAGCTCAAGGCACCGGGAGTGGATGACAACCGGTGTGAGCTGGATCTCAGCTGCTGCAAAAACCTGTTCCAGGGTCCTCCGCTGACTCCACACCAGCGGATCTTGACCAGGGGATTCCAAGAGGGAGGAATTAGGCCCGGCTAAGGACCTGGGAGCAGCGATGGAAAAAGGAGAGAAAATCATCAAGCAGGATGTCAAAAATGAACTGTGACCTGAACGATAGAAGAGGCCGAGGCAGTAAAATACAGAATATTTGATTAACGTAATCCAGAATTGTAAAGTTGATTGCTCGGGGTGAAGAAAGAACTGGGACACAGGCGATGGGCCTAATTTTCACCGTGGACTGCGGCTCATCTTTGGAATTTTGAACCACGTTTAATCCAAGAAAACTTTACTTAGCTTGCCAAGAACTGCTCTAAAAACAGGATTCAGCCGTGAACAAACCTGGTACAGTCCACCTTAAAGCTGATATTCCAGAGGAGATAGAGTGGAGACACAGAGCCAGCCCTGAGTGGGGAGCGCGCTAAGAGGCGACTTTACACAGTGTGTGTGTTTGGGGCGGGCTTCGTGGGCAGAGACGTTTGAAACAAGACCTGAATGAGGTGGGAGGGAGAATGAGGTGCAAGTGGTGGGAGAAAAGAGGTCCACGCAAGGGGAACAACCAGCGCAGAGGTCACGCGGTTCAGGAACAGCAGTAAAGAAGGTCAGGGGACACAGGGTCCTGGAAGGCGCTGAGAAGCGACCTCGGGAAGGACGGAGCGTCCGGGGACAGATGAGATGAGGCGAGGCCTTTGGGTTAGAATCGCAGAAGTTACCGGTGACATTGACAAGTGCAGTTTCTGAGGAGGGTGCAGGGGGAAAGCCTGACTCGAGTGGCCTCCAGAGTGAACAAGGAGAGAGGGCGTGGAAGTGGATAACACCCGCAGCTCTGCAGTGGGGCTGTGGAGACAGGTGGGGCACAGAGAGCGCTGTTGTTTTTTTCTTTGGGGTGGGGGGAACAATATTGAATAAAATTATAAATGTATTCTTTCTTTAAATATTAAGAAGGGGGAGGACAGTAGCAGAAAAGGTAATGGAGTGGAGACAAGGCCACGCTTGAGGGTGAGGAGACAGGGCCAGATTCCAGACTCTAAATTTAGCTCAGCACAGGGCCGGGGGGAACCTGACACCTTGGCCCGGGCGCCAGGCCCTTGCCACGGCGATGCTGGGTCGGCCTTGGTCAGGAACCGGGAGTGGCGCCCGGCAGGGTTTGTGCGCCCACCTGTCGCGGTCCGTTTCCCGCGGCTGACTGGGTCAGGCTGGGGCGGCCTAGAGAGGCTGAGGGACGGAGACAACAGGAAGAGGCGGGGGCTGGTGGAGAGCGCAGATAGGGGCTCAGGGCGCTGTCCAGCACTTAAATGGCCCTGTGCCTCGCCGCCCGCAGTCAACTTGCGCCTCGCCTCCCGGCTCCCCGCTCGGCGCGCCCTGGACTCAAGTCTCCGCCTGTCCAGTGGCAGCCCCGCCCTTCCTCTCCCAGTGGGCACTCGGCGGCCAGCCCGGACGTCGCGCTCCGACCAGCGTCCTGTGAGGTCCAGTGGCCGCCCGGGTGCGACCAGACCCAGGTGAGCGGAGAGCGCACATGGCGGCAGTGGGGCCGCGGACTGGCCCTGGCACCGGGGCCGAGGCGCTAGCGCTGGCGGCAGAGCTGCAGGGCGAGGCGACGTGCTCTATTTGCCTAGAGCTCTTTCGCGAGCCGGTGTCTGTCGAGTGCGGCCACAGCTTCTGCCGCGCCTGCATAGGGCGCTGCTGGGAGCGCCCGGGCCCCGGGGCTGTAGGGGCTGCGACCCGCGCGCCGCCATTCCCGCTGCCCTGCCCGCAGTGCCGCGAGCCCGCGCGCCCCAGTCAGCTGCGGCCCAACAGGCAGCTGGCCGCAGTGGCCACACTGCTGCGGCGCTTCAGCCTGCCGGCGGCCGCCCCGACAAAGCACGGGTCCCAGACGGCAGCGGCTGCCCGGTGCGGGCACCATGGCGAACCGCTCAAGCTCTACTGCCAGGACGACGGACGCGCCATCTGCGTGGTGTGCGACCGCTCCCGCGAGCACCGCGAACACGCCGTGCTACCGCTGGACGAGGCGGTGCAGGAGGCCAAGGTGAGGGCAGGCCCCACTCTCCCCTTCAGGTCCCCGGCTCCCTTGCACGCGGTGCAGAGAAAAGACTAGTAGTCAGGAGGCCCGGGTGAGCCCCCTCCCTTCTTTCGCCTATTCCAGGAAGTCCCGGACTGGTTCCTGGGCTGAGCGCGTTCTCTGTCACCCCTAACATCACCCATACTCCACCCCACCACCACTGCGTTTCCCTGTGAGCCAGACACTGGGCCACCTGCGCGACGTCCCCCACGGACTTCGCGATATTCTTCCTGTTTGGAGCCTCTAGCCTTGTCTGCGTCTCCGCAGCTCTCAGCCCGCGGGAAGTCTCCGGCACAGCCACGCAGCCGCTGCCCCGAATCTTATCTTTTTCCCTGAAGCGGGCTCTGCTCAAAGTTCTCACCTCGTGGAACTGAGTTGGAGGACCTCTCCAAGAGGTCCAGGGACGGGGCTCCTGGGTTAAGCAGCGCACCTAGAGCCGTCTGACTGTGCCAAGGCTGTCGATTCTGGGCGCCCTTCCTCTGCTATTTTCTCGCTGAGACTCCGCAAGGATGTATGCAGGGGTGGGGGCGGGGCGGGGAGGCTCAAGTGGCAGTCCCCAGTCTCTCCTTGCTCGCCTATCCTGCTCCAACTCTCCCACCCAGAGGGCTTCCTGATGGTGGGGCGGATAACAGAGGAGACGACTAGAGGTAGGGCTGCTGGAGGATTGTGTTTCAGTCTGGCTGGTCCAGCAGATGCTCTTGGGGAAGCAAGATCCCGAGGCCTTCAGAATCACCTCGCAGTGTGGCCTGCAACCTGTAGAGATGACTTCTACCCGGCCTCTGCCTCAGTGAGCAGGGGCTTCCCTTTCTCCTGGCTGGCTCCAGGAAGGCACAGGTGGGGGTTTCCAGAATCCCCCCACCTCCCCACACCCTATGTTGTTTCTCTCCACCTGCAGGAGCTCTTGGAGTCCAGGCTGAGGGTCTTGAAGAAGGAACTGGAGGACTATGAGGTGTTCCGGTCCACGGAAGAGAAGGAGAGCAAGGAGCTCCTGGTGAGCCAGGCACCCTGTGGGGGACAACAGAGGCCCACTCAGCATTAGGGCTTGGTGTGCAGTGTTGGAGTATGTGCTATGGAACCTCAGGGTGGATTTCACAAAGATAGCAGAGTGCATATTATATAGGGTGACCGTAAAATTATTGTACAAATCAGAGCTTTTGAGAGTGAAAGGAGTGCTAAAATAATTATTGCAAAACAACTGGCTTAAACTGGAACTGTCCCAGTGAATCAGAACGTACGGTCACTATGATATTACATAACATACCAGTTAGGGCCTGTGGAAGCATCTTGTAATAGAACACATTAATATTTCTGCAGAGAAACATGAATATTCAGTAAGTGGGAATATTAATACAATAAAGAGCCTCAGATCAGTTCATGGCATGTTTTGTGAACAAGACAGTAGTGAAAAAAAATTTCATTTTCAGAGGTTTTGATTTGAAATTGAGGCTAAAGGAGAAACAGCTAGAGGGTGTCAGACCTGCTCCCTGGCTCTGGCAGAAGGAGGAAGTTTGGGGTCTTGGGTTCACAGTAGCCCCTGCTGCACAGCCCAGGGTCTGGGTACTGGCACTCCTTCACCCAAAGTTGAAAGATATTTTATCTTTCTTAGAATAGAACAGGAAAGTGAAATGGGGGCTCATTTCGGTGAAGATAGGCAAACATGAATCACCAATGGTCATCTTTTACCTTGCAAATTCAGTTCCCAGTTCAGTAAATAGGTGTTGAAAGAATGAAAGGATCTACTAGGGCCTGTCAAGGCAGGGAATTGGAGGAAGATGAACTAGAGGACCCTCCTATCCACAATGTCAGGAGGGGTAGGGGAGGCGCCTGGAGTTCAGACACCCTAAGGTGGGTTCCAGACCCTCAACTACATCTGTTATGCCTGCATCCAGTGTTCATCCCAGACCTTCCCACTTGATCACTTCCTTCCTTCCATGAGCTCACCCTCTAGACCTTCATCCCTCCTCTGCTGGCGATACAGTCCCAACGCAGCTCTTCTGTCATTGGTTGACATCCATGAACCAGAGGGCCTTCCCAGGCATTGGTGGCAGCAGAGGTCTCTGATCCAACTCCCCAGGCCTTGCTTCGCACCTTCCAACTCTGTCCTCTTCCAACACCCGCCCATCCATCTCCACATTCATTTTTATTGTTTTGTTTTGCTTTGCTTTTAGAAGGGTCTCACTTTGTCACTATGCCTAAAGTAGTTCAAGTGATCCCCCGACTTCAGCCTCCTGAGTAGCTGGGACTGCAGGTGTATACCACTATACCCGGCTAATTTTTAATTTAGTTTTTGTAGAGCTGTGGTAGGGGGTGGTCTCCTATGTTGCCCAGGCTGGTCTGGAACTTGTGGACTCAAGCAATCCCCCTCCCCAGACTTCACCCCTCTCAGTCTCCCAAAATGCTGAGATTATAGGAGACTACATAAAGAATGAGCTCCACCCATTCTTTACAGTCATAAAATACCTGTATGATTTACAATACTTGTGTCATTTACAATACCCTGCTTAATGAAACATCAGAGGTAGAGTCCAACTATTGCTGCAACATAAAAGGGAGAAGGAATGCTCTTATTTGAAAATACTCCTACCCCAGGGGACATCTGGCAAAGTCTGGAGATATTATATTTTTGGTTGTCAACAATGGGATAGGGATGCTATTGGCATTTGGTGGTAGAGGCCAGAAGGGCTGCTAAACACCCTGCAAGGCACAGGACAGCCCCCCATGACCAAGAAGTATCTGGCCCAAAATGTCAACTGTGTTAAGGTTGAGAAACCCCGGTTTAGACTAGCATTTTGGCAAATACTGTTTCACTTGTGTTAATTCCTTGCAAGGCAATATGATGTAGCTGCCAGAAGCTCAGGCTCTGGGGTCTGGCTCCCTGGCCTAGAAGCCTGGCTTAACACTTTCTGGTGATGTGTCTGTCTTTGTTTCATCACCTGTAAGACTCGAGGGGAAGTGTGCCCACCTCACTGGGCTGCTGTCAGGGTTGAGGGATTTAATACCTATAAGGCTCTCAGGGCTGCTGCAGCTTGCCTGGAAGCTGAAGGTAAGGTGGGGGCACTGTGGGACACCTGATCCCAGGTCTCCCAGCTTCCTGGAATTCCCTTCCTCCTCCCAGGAGTTTTCAAAGAACAGGAACTTCCTGATGGGACATACTGAGTACCACAAATGTGTTCACATAAAAAAAATCAAGAGATCAGGGAATGAGTCTGCATCTAAAAACTCAGGAGTAAAAAATCCCGTGTATGCCGTTAATGGAAAGAGTAGAATATCCAGCTTGCATGTAGCATATTCTCACTTAGTTCCTTGGGGGTGTGCTGCTACCTCTGGTCACCGGCATTGGATTTTTCTTCCTCCTTTCTACTTTCCTACATCTCCCAGGGTTTATATTTTGAGCATTTGTTACCATTATAATTACTAAACAGGAAAGATGACCTTTAAAAAGAAGTAAAGTGAAGAGTGAAAGTTTGAGGGTAATGAGATAAATGTGCTTGAGGAAGAAAAAGCAATCTCGGTTTAATCCTATGGTTGCCCCAGGAGGCACTAATTTATCCCTTCTGCCTTTTTTTTTTTTTTTTGAGACGGAGTCTTGCACTGCCTCCTGGGTTGGAGTTCAATGGCATGATCTCGGCTTATTGCTACCTCTGCCTCTCACGTTGAAGTGATTCTCCTGCCTCAGCCTCTTGAGTAGCTGGGATTACAGGCGTGTGCCACCAGGCCCAGCTAATTTTGTATGTTTAGTAGAGACGGCGTTTCGCCATGTTGGTCAGGCTGGTCTCGAACTCCCGATCTCAGGTGATCCTCCATCCTTGGCCTCTCAAAGTGCTGGGATTACCAGTGCAAGCCATCACACCTGGCCTCCCTTCTACTTTTCAAGTAAGGAACCTGCAGGTTGGCATAGTTCTAGGGGGAGTATGATGCTGCCTTGGTTTAGGTGGTGGAACCCAGGTCCACAGACATGTGCAGGTACTTCTGTGGCAGGGGAGAGAAGAGCATGTGGCGAGACTGTAGCTTGTTTGGAGCTGGGACATTGAAAATAAAGCATGCACTGTGTGCAGAGATGGTGTGTCTCTGATCCCCCAGCAGTGACAGGGATGAAGCTTTGCCCCGTGAGATGACTCAGGTCCCTGGCCAAATGTTATGTCTCCATGCCCAAGTCCCCTACCTCTCCAACTTCTCTTCCTGGGACAGAAGCAGATGGCAGCGGAGCAGGAGAAGGTGGGGGCAGAGTTCCAGGCACTGAGGGCCTTCCTTGTGGAGCAGGAGGGCCGGCTGCTGGGCCGCCTGGAGGAACTGTCCTGGGAGGTGACACAGAAGCAGAATGAGAACCTGGCCCAGCTCGGGAGTGAGATCACCCAGCTGTCCAAGCTCAGCAGCCAGATCCAGGAGACAGCTCAAAAGCCTGATCTTGACTTTCTCCAGGTGAGTCTTGCTAAGTGAGGAGCTTGAGTCATTTATCCTAAGGTATTAGGATGCGCAGCTAGAGAACAGTGCCAGTTCTGGGGGGGTTAGGAGAATCACATGATCTGGAGCTGAAGGGGACTGGTGAGAAGTCCCCTGATTTTCCTGGGTTTGGAGATCTAGAAGGATGTGATAAAACTTCCTTGACTATGAGCCACAATAATATATATCATATTTCAGAATCATATGCTTGAGACAAAAGTCTCAGAAAATAATACTCACCTTTGCTACATGTATACATTTTGATGTTTTCTATTCTATTTCACTAAAAAACAAAATAGTTATAAACCACTAGATAAACTTCACAAACCACAGATGGGTTAAGAACAGTCATTACTGGGCTGAGTGAGCAGTAGGTGCCTAAGGGTTGTGACCTCCCTCAGGTGGTTTTCAGGACATAGGCAGCACTGGGTCCATGGGATAGCTCCAGTGATGATTCTGTAATAAAGAAAGCAGCTGGGCATAGTGGCTTATCCCTGTAATCCCGGCACTTTGTGAGGCTGAGGCAGGAGGATTGTTTGAGGCCATGAGTTTGAGACCAACCTGGGCAACATAGCAAGACCCCGTCTCTACAGAAAATTAAAAAATTAGGAGCCTGTAGTCCCAGTTACATGAGAGGTTGAGGCAGGAGGATTGGTTCAGCCCAGGAGTTTGAGGCTGCAGTGAGCCACGATCATGCCACTGCACTCCAGCCTGGGCGACAGAGTGAGATCCTGTCTCTAAAAAACAACAACAAAAAAAATGGCCGGGTGTGGTGGATCACACCTGTAATCCCAGCACTTTGGGAGGCCAAGGTGGGCAGATCACAAGGTCAGGAGATCAAGACCATCCTGGCCAACATGGTGAAACCCCGTTTCTACTAAAAATACAAAAATTAGCTGGGCATGGTGGCTCACGCCTGTAGTCCCAGCTACTTGGGAGGCTGAGGCAGGAGAATCACTTGAACCTGGGAGGTGGAGGTTGCAGTGAGCCGAAATCGCACCATTGCACTCCAGCCTGGGTGACAGAGGGAGACTCTGCCTCAAAAAAAAAAAAAAAAAAAAAAAAAGATAGAAAGCATGTGAAGAACTGTGGCAAAGGGAGAGGGGTTCACTGCATGGATGAGACACCCTGCAGCCAGTAGCCACTGGAAGCTGCTGTCACCTGGAGTCCATGCAGCCAGTGAGGTGTGGCACACCTACTTATTGCTTACATCTTGGAGGCACAGCAAGGGACAAGCTTTGTTTCTCAAAGACGAATGGAGGTTACCTGATGCTGATTTGGTTTCCTCCATCTTTCCTTCTAGGAATTCAAAAGCACGCTGAGCAGGTGAGTGACCTCACAGCTCCTGGAGCCTTTCTAAGTTGCCTCTTCCCTTTTCACTGAGCCTTCTCTTTTTTCCCCACCCCCTGACTTCTCACCTCCTGATCCCCCCACTTGCTTGCCTAGGGACCTTCTGAGACAAATGTTTTCCTGCCTGGCCATGGGTTTTTCTGCATGAGGTCTGGCCCTCCCTTTTCTACCTCTTTCTGGCAAGAGGACCCTGCCATCCTAATTGTCATTGCCGGTGGGAGCAAAATGGTGCTCATGGGCCCTTCTCAGAGCCCCTGTCCTGCAGGTGCAGCAATGTGCCTGGCCCCAAGCCAACCACAGTCTCTTCTGAGATGAAGAATAAAGTCTGGAACATTTCCCTCAAGACCTTTGTCTTAAAAGGGCTGCTGAAGAAGTTCAAAGGTAGGGGCCTGGGTACTGAATGGGGTCACATAGTGTGGTGGAGGCTCAGGGGTCCCTGGATGTGCTTTCCAGAAGCTGTGTGTTGAGATAGAAGATGGCTGTGCCATGGCCAGATTGGTGTAGGGGCTGTGGTGGCAAATCTAGTCAGGCCTCCCATGAGGCCACACAGCTTCCCATGGAGACAGATGGGTAGAGGGGTCCTGCTAGGGGTACTGGGGGTAGGAAGACGGCTGTGTAGGGAGAGCTCAGCTCAGAGCCACTCAGGTAGAGCTAGAATGCTTGGGCATTAACCCCCTGTTCCCCACCCCCCCATGCTTGGCTCTGTGCCTGCACGTTCATTCTTGGCCTTAGGAGTCTCAGGAATGAGTGAGTCAGTTGGGCTATGAAGAGCTGGTGACCTTGCCATGCAATCTCCCATGTTGCTCATGCACACCCTGTTTTGTTTCTGCTCCTCAGAGGACCTTCGGGGAGAGCTGGAGAAAGAGGAGAAAGGTAGGGATGGTGCTATGATGGCGAGTATGGACTGTCTGCCACATGGGGAACCTACTTCCTGCTGGCGACCATCTCAGGGTTTTGCGTATGGTCGGTTCCTTCCACCCACCCACCTCGACAACCCTGTCCCTCTGTCCCCTACCCCTCCCTGTCCTTGCCTGGGAACTCTGACACACTCAGATGGCAGTGGGGCCTGTTGCCCCAAATGCTGCAGGCTGGTTAGGAGCAGGAATGCTCCATACCTCAAGATATTCAGACTGGGGAAGGCAGCTTGGCCACCTGGGCAAGCCACTCCCCAGTCCCCACTCCAAGAGAGATGGAAAACTCTCTTAGAGATGGGGTGTATACAGGGGACCAGGAAAGCAAGGGGAGGCTGAAGACTGGAAGGAATATGGTTCTTACTCTTGCAGAGCTCCAGAGTGTTTGGGATCCAAAACTCAGGGGAGGCGAGTGGAGGGCACATATTCCTGATGCTGATGTCTCAGCTAAGTCAGATTGTGTCTGGGTGACACCTAAACCACCTGAGTGAGACCAGGTCCTCCTCTGCTCAGAGCCCTGCCACAGCCCCTCTAACTCAGTACAGGTCAGAGCCCTCATGGTGGTCTCAAGACCCCAAGGGATCGGGCCTCACTGCACACCCCTGCTACTCCATGCAGCTACACATCCTGCTTGCTGCTCCTTAAGTGTACCAAACACACACCCATCTTGGGGCCTTTGCACTGCAAGGCTCCCCCGCCCCAGCCCCCTGCCTGGAACATGCTTTCCCCAGCCAGTCACATGGCTCGCTTCCTCACCTTCTTTTTTGTTTTTGTTTTTGAGATGGAGTCTCACTCTGTTGCCAGGCTGGAGTGCAGTGGCACAATCTCGGCTCACTGCAACCTCTTGACTCCCTGGTTCAAGCGATTCTCTTGCCTCAGCCTCCCGAGTAGCTGGGATTACAGGCATATGCTACCATGGCCCAGCTAATTTTTGTATTTTTAGTAGAAACGGGGTTTCACCATGTTGGCCAGGATGGTTTTGATCTCCTGACCTTGTGATCCGCTCTCCTGGGCCTCCCAAAGTGCTGAGATTACAGGCGTGAGCCACCGCGTTCGGCCTTCCTCACCTTCTTTATATCTGTCTGCTCAATGCCACTTTTCAGTGAGGGTCTTCCCTGGCCACTCTGGTTGAAGTTACAGCCTGTTCTTCTGGTCCCTCTTATCTGCTATGTTTATCATCTATCCTCAATCCTTTTCCTGCAGGAAGGAAGCTGGAGGCAGGCAGAACTACTTTGATACTCTGTGGTATCCCCAGGGCCTGGAAGGTAGTAGTGCTCACAATAAGTGTACGTATTTTAACTTTTTTTTGGAGACAAGGTATTGCTTTGTTGCCCAGGGTGGAGTGCAGTAGAACTGCAGCCTCAACCTCCCAAGCTCAAGCGATCCTTTCTCCTCAGCCCCCTCGAGCAGCTGGGACTACAGGAGCACACCACCATGCTTGCTAAATTTTCAAGTTTTTGTGGAGACGGGGTCTCACTATATTGCCTAGGCTGGTCTCCAGCACCTGGGCTCAAGCCGTCTCCCCACCTCTGCTTCCCAAAGTGCTGGGATTACAGGCATGAGCCTCTGTACCTGGCCTTAACTTTTTATTATGGAAAATTTCAAACATACTCAAAAGTAGAGAGAAGAGCATAAAGAATGTTACATACCCATCTCTCACCTTCAGCAGTGGTCAGTTAGTGGCCATAGCTTCCATAGACACTGGTATCCACTTCTCATGGGATTCTTTTATTTTCTGAGACAGGGTCATGCTCTAGAGTGAGATCCTGGAGTGCAGTGGCCTGATCTCCACTCGCTGCAACCTCTGCCTCCTGGGTTTAAGTGACCCTCATGCCTCAGCTTCCCAAACAGCTGGAATTACAGGCACAGGACACCACGCCAGGCTAATTTTTGTATTTTTAGTAGAGAAAATACAAAACAAGGTTTCCGCCATGTTGGCTAAGCTGATCTCAAACTCCTGACCTCAAGTGATCAAGCGGCCTTGGCCTCCCAAAGTGCTGGTATTGCAGCTGTGAGCCATCTCGTCTAGCCTCCACTGTATAATAATAATAATTATTATTTATTTTTATTTTTTTGAGATCGAGTCTCACTCTGTCACCAGGCTGGAGTGCAGTGGCACAATCTCAGCTCACTGCAACCTCTGCCTCCTGGGTTCAAGCGATTTTTGTGTCTCAGCCTCCCGAGTAGCTGGGACAATAGGCGTGTGCCACCACCCCCAGCTAATGTTTGTAGTTTTAGTAGAGACAGCGTTTCACCAGGTTGGCCAGGATGGTCTTGATCTCCTGACCTTGTGATCTGCCTGCCTCGGCCTCCCACAGTGCTGGGATTACAGGCGTGAGCCATCATGCCCGGCCTATTATTATTTTTATTTTCGAGACAGGAGTCTTGCTCTGTCGCCCAGGCTGGAGTGCAGTGGCACAATCTCTGCTCGCTACAATCTCCACCTTCTGGGTTTAAGCGATTCTCCTGCCTCAGCCTCCAGAGTAGCTGGGACTACAGGTACATGTCATCACACCCAGCTAACTTTTATATTTTTAGTAAAGACAGGGTTTTGCCATTTTGGCCAGGCAGGTCTTGAACTCCTGACCTTAGGTGATCTGCCCACTCGGCTTCCCAAAGCGCTGGGATTATAGGCACGAGTCAAGGCGCCTGGCCCCACAGTATTAAAGCACATCAGAGACAACATATTATTGCCATAAATATTTCAGTGTGTTATCTCTAAAGAAACAGACTTTGTAAAACATAACCATAAAGCAGTCATCATACCTGGAGAGATTAATGATTCTTTCCAATGTCTAGCATTCAAATTTGTTTGAATTGGGGTTCAAATCAGGCCCATACATTCCATTTGTTTGATTTCAGTAAGTACTTGTTGAGTGGTGCCGGAGGAGGGAAGCAAAATAGCTGGGAGGCAGAGAGTGGGGGTTGGTTGGGCCTTGGCGCTGGATGCTGGGAGGATACGAGGGAAAGGCAGGCAGGTTGCAAAGCAGGGACGGCCGCGGCCCTGCAAAGACTGTGCCAGGCCTTCGTGGGGACATTTCTCCCTGTCTCTGCCTGCAGTGGAGCTCACCTTGGATCCCGACACGGCCAACCCGCGCCTCGTCCTCTCTCTGGATCTTAAGAGTGTGCGTCTCGGCGAGCGGGCCCAGGACCTGCCCAACCATCCCTGCCGCTTCGACACCAACACCCGAGTCCTGGCGTCCTGCGGCTTCTCCTCGGGCCGACATCACTGGGAGGTGGAGGTGGGCTCTAAGGACGGCTGGGCTTTCGGCGTGGCTCGCGAGAGTGTGCGCCGAAAGGGCCTCACGCCCTTCACCCCCGAGGAGGGCGTCTGGGCCCTGCAGCTCAACGGCGGCCAGTACTGGGCCGTGACCAGCCCCGAGAGGTCGCCCCTCAGCTGCGGGCACCTGTCGCGTGTGCGGGTGGCCCTGGACCTGGAGGTGGGAGCCGTGTCTTTCTACGCCGTGGAGGACATGCGCCACCTCTACACCTTCCGCGTCAACTTCCAGGAGCGCGTGTTCCCGCTTTTTTCTGTCTGCTCCACGGGCACCTACTTGCGAATCTGGCCTTGAGGGGCACTGCTGGGGCGCTCCTGTCTCCGGGCTGCCGGTGGGAAGGGATATCGCCTCCCCAGAGCTCCCTGGTCCATCTCGGGTCTGCCCTCCCTGCTCCAGACCCTGGTTGCTATAGACACAACCCTGAGGCAGGAGACTGAGACTGCGGCCGACTGAGCAGGGGAAAAGAGGCTTTGGACTCTTGGGGCGTTCCTTTCCTCAGGTCACATGTAGATTTGGCCAGAGCCCTCAGGAGGTGGAGGCCGGTGAGGTCAGGAGCCCAGCTCTCCAAAGGGCTTCTGCCCTGACTGGAAAGCGCGTCTGATTCCCTAAAAAAATGTCAAAGCTAGTCCTGCTGTTTCCCGTTGTCAGGGGACAGGTCCGGGCCCCGGCCAGCCAGGTTTGTTATCATGGCTCCTGCCTTCTGGATAGCTGCCAGCTCTACCTTGAGAGGTTGTGGGACCTCTGGATCCAGCTGGCCTGACAGGTCATCTACTCAGGGAGGAGCCCTGTGCTCCCAGCTCAGAGGACAGTCTGGAAGGAGTTCCTTGGACCATGTGTGAGGGAGAAGCCCAGGACAACAGGCAATGGGTATCACAGCTCTCCAGCACTCCTTAGCCGGAAGATACAGAGTGATGGGTGCATCCTGACCAAAGCAACAACCAGCATGTGCGCTCACAAACACCTGACTCCCCCACTTTCCAGTGCCAAAGTATAAATACTTCTGGGATAAGGAGATCAAAGCTTCTGGAACTTTCTTTTTTCTGTTTTTTTTTTTGTGTGTGTGTGACAGGGTCTCACTCTGTCACCAGGCTGGAGTGCAGTGACAAGATCTCAGCTCACTGCAACCTTCTGCCTCACAGGTTCAAGTGATTCTCCTGCCTCAGCCTCCTGAGTAGCTGGGATTGCAGGTGCCTGTCACCACGCCTAGCAAATTTTTGTATTTTTAGTAGAGACAGGATTTCACCATGTTGGCCAGGATGGTCTCGATCTCTTGACCTCATGATCTGCCTTCCTCGGCCTCCCAAAATGCTGGGATTAAAGGCATGAACCACTGTGCCCAGCCTCTTTTTAACTGTTTTCGAGAGACTGGGTCTTGCTATGTTTACCAGGCTGGTCTTGAAGTCCTGGCTCAAGTGATCTTCCAGTCTCCATCTCCCTAAGGGCTGGGATTACAGGTGTGAGCCACTGTACCTGAACTGTTTTTTGTTGTTTTTGCTTCTGGAACTCTGAAACACAAAACACAAGATGGTACTTACAATTTTAAAGATGCAGCCAGTTCTGAACAACGCACAAACAGCACAAACATGATCCTGACAGACTCTTTCAGGAAAGTGCCAACAGCAGAGCACCCTGGTGTCAAGGCCTTCTCAGCCTATGCCCTGGAGGGGATTCCCCTGGCCAGCCTCAACCCCTTGTCTACTTGTTCTCCAGCTTCTGGATAGCTGGGCTTCTGGAAGGGTGGCAGTGGGCTGCTCCCTACTCAGTGCTCCCCTGGGAAGAGGGTTGGGAGATGAAAATGAAGACTATGAGCTATCTTTAGAGTTGGCTTGGCTCATTTTCTACTCCCTAGATCTGAGTGCAAGAACATAAGTACGAGCCAGGGTTTCTGCCAGAGTGAATAAGTGTGCATGTTTTTATGTAGGAGGAGTGTGTGTTTATTTGTATTTCACCTTTCTGTGTGTGTGTGTGTGTGTGTATTTTGGAGAGAGCATTTATGAGCATGGCATAAGGTTCAGGTATTGCAAACAGACCCAAGTCATTTCGGTCATATTCTATTGTTGATTTGTTTTTAAATATTAACCACCTTCTGTTTAGGCAAGGGCCACAGGCTTCTTTCCTCACTACCTAGCTACCAGGCTGGATGAACAGAATACCAGGCTCAGACCTAATTCTGTCCGCACAGGTTATTTAGACAGATGTGCTGGCAAGCAGGGGCAATGACAGTTGAATAGCCTTGTGTCATGGAGCTTTGGTGCTCTATCTCTGAGATGCTTCAAGCTCACTTTGCACATAGGGTTCTCGAGGGGCAGGCATGACACTATCCCAAAGGTAGGCCCAGTTGACACAGCACCAGATAATCAGAACACTGTATCCTCTGGGCTGAGGACAGGACCAATTAAAAGTCCTGCCTACAGAAGCATTCCAGAGAGTGAATTCTATGTCCTGCTTATACATGGAGAGCAGCTCTAAAAACTGGTAGCCAATTCTGGCATTTGAATACCTCTGATTTCCATAAGGAAAACCAATCTCTAATATTCATTTCCTAACGAAATCACCTATTGTTACCATTAAGCCCTAATGTTATCTGGCTTGTATGGCTTTTTGATTAAGTATCATAATCCCCTTTGTACCATCCAATAAATGTGCCTGGCATCAAAACACATTACAGGTCCCAGAAGGTGCAATGTCTGGTGGAGGCGCCACATAAGGGTCAGGTCTAGAGACTGGGAGTAGTTGTCCACATGTATATTTTCAGTTTTTGTGTTCATGGGTGTAATCGTGTGTCTATCAGAGACTGTATGTTTGCAGAATAACTACATACATATCTATATATCTGAAGACATGTAACAACAGTTACTGTAACAATTGCATGTTCTTTCTTGGTCACCAGGGCAGTGCAGTAACTTGGATGTCAGGATGCTGGTGTGAGGACATGTGTATGCACATCCCTATCCTATACTCTGGGTGTCATAAACTCTAGAGATCTCTGGGTCTGTGAGAACAACTGGCCTAACTTGGGGCCTTCTTATCCACCCATTAGTCCCAGCTGCTGAGCCATAAGCCCAGGCCTTTGCCATCAGAGCCTCACGGGGCCCCTCAGCATCCAGACTCGGGGTAATCTAGGGGCCTGCCTCTGGCCTGGCCGCCCAGTGATCTAAGTCAGCCGGCTGTGGAGGGGGCATAGGGCAGGCTGGGCCACCAGGCCAAGGTCCACTTCCTATACCCACCAGTTTCTGTCCTTTGCCAGGCTGGACCCTCATCTTTTTCCCTCTCCTCTACCCCGTGGCCCTTTAGGGGCCCTGACAGAACAGTTCCTCCAGTGTGCCCTAAAAGCTGCCTTTTCCAAATTCATTCAAATGTGAGGCAGGGACTAGCACCCACCTGCAACCCTACCTAGACCCTTCTGCCCCAGCGCCTCCAAACACCTGGCCATCCTGATTCCCCGCTTCCCCACTCCCCCTCGGCTTCCACCTCCAGATGCCCCCACTGCTCCCCCACTACCAGCTCGCTCCAGGTCGCGCCCTAACTGCTCGGACCTGGACTCCCTGCGTGACGTGCCCACACCCTTCCCTGAGTTTTCCATAGCCCTGACCTCTTACCCAGTATCCTCATGCACAACAAGCCGCAAAGCGTGCTCTCCAATCCGCGCGCCCCTCCCCGCCCCCCAGCCCCTCCCAGCACCCTCCAGCCCCGCCCAAGGCGGGGGACGCTTCTCACCACGCCGAGCTCCGCCCCGGACAGCTCCCGCCCGCGCCCGCGCCCGCGCCCGCGCCCGCGCCCCAGCCCAAAGCCAGCATTGTCTTCGCGGAGCTTTCTCCGGGCAGTAACGCCAAGGGCGGAGCTTGGGTCTAGTCACCGCAGAACTCGGCCGGGGTTTGCTGGAGTGCGGCTGCGCAACGCCGGCAATAGCGTGAACTACTTGTGCGCAAGGGAGGTGTTTGTGGTTGGCTCCATAGCTCAGGGGTTAGAGCACTGGTCTTGTAAACCAGGGGTCGCGAGTTCAATTCTCGCTGGGGCCTGCTTTTGCTTTTTCCCTTTTTTCCTTGAAAAATAGTGGAAGATACGCAAACCTACTTCTGCCTTCCTGGGAGGCCAAACCGTGGCTGAATCACTTTCTGTTTACCTCCAAGGTGTCCGCCACGGAAGGCTGCTTCTCTACCATTTCCTTATCTCTTGAAGAGTCACACTCACTGCGGGCTTCCTTTTTTATCACGGGTTCACCGAGCCCCGCGCGCCCTCTCTCCGGGACCCCGCTCACTTCCGTCTGCGCGCGCTCTCTGGGAGCGTCTTTCCCTTCCCCTCTGTTCTTCCCACTCCTGCCAGGGACTCGCCTTTGTGTCTCCTTCCCTCTCTCCAGGGGGAGACGCTGGCACTACCGCGCCCCTTCCCGCCCGGCGTTTGTTTGCGGCCTCCTCCCAGCGCGCGCTGAGCGTGGGGTCTACAGCTCTGCGCTTGGCGGCTGTGCGCCTTCGGCCTTCGGGTCCCCGCCGCCTCCGTGCTGCAAGCTCTGACTTCTTTTCGTGGAGTTAACACAGAAAAGCGCAGACGGTCGCATTCGTGACCCGGGCCTAACGGCTCTCCCTGTCAAGATTCGCTTTCAGCCTTCAGAAAAAATTTATTTTAAACAAAATATACAAGTAATGAATGCTGGCTTTCTGACTGATTTATTCCTGCTGTTAACGGAAGTGTAGAAAGTGAGCCCGAGTCCTCAGTGAACACTGGGGGCGCTGCTCAGAGGCAGGAAGGGCCCCCTGGGGGTCTCGGGACCGCTCCTGCCTCGGTCTTCCCCGTGAGGCGCACTCTGCAGGCCTGGGCACAGGCGGAGGCGGGGCCGGGTCCCGCCGCACATTCCCCTGTCGCAGGCGCCGTCTCCAGCCGAAGGGGACCTTAGAAAGCCCTCAGCGAGTCCCCGTCCCGCGTGGGGCCGCGGCTTATATAGGCACCACTGCAGGGTAGCTCAGGGTTCGAAAACTTCCGTGGCCGGTGCACCAAAGAAGAGAAAACCGCTCGCAGCCACCCAGGTAGAGACCGGAGCTGTGACAGCGTTGACTGGGCGGGGAGGAGGCGCGAGCGGGGTCTGCGTCTCCGGCCAGGAGGACGAGCTTCCCTCTCTCACCCACGCCCGCTTTGGTCCAAGGAGCCGAGAGTGTGGGTCAAGACCAGGATGGATTCGCTCCGCGCAGATCAGGAGCCCGCCAGCACATTCCGGCGCTCGCGCGCCTGGGGCTCCTCAGAAACTCGTCGATCCTGAAACGCCTGCCCCACAGGAAGATCACCCTATTTTAGAAGTCAGGTCACGGGGACCAGTAGCGAGCTACCTGAGGGCTTAAATGTAGATACCCTCCGGACGAAAACCGTGGACTCCCAGGTTGCGTGCGCGTGCTTGTGTGTGGGGGTGTTAGTAGGCAGTCCCCATAATAATGGAACAAACAGGTGGGTGAACCTCAGGCCTCGCACTCTGGGGCTTTCACAGTCTGGGCGTCACAGCCGCTCCCATACACTCACTGGTCACCTGGCCGAATTAGGTGGCATATAGGTGAGGTGCCGGCAGGTCTTCCACGCTCGCGCTCCTGTCCAGGTGGAGCTGGTGGAGGCGTGGGTGCGAGGCTTGGGACAAGGGAGAGCTCTCCCGAGTGGGGCGGACCCAGGGGCATTTCATCGGAAATGTTCACCATGGGAAGAGCCGAAGGCCAGCCACGGCATCCAGGAGAGTCCAGCGTGGAGAGGCAGAGAGGAGGGGCGAGGGAAGCGGCCGGCGCAGGCAGAGCAAGATCGCCGAGACAGCGAATGGAAAAATGAGCATCGTTTCCTCGGAGTAGCTTAACCACCATACCACGCTGTTTTACAGCAGTGCAGGAAATGTCTCTTTTAGTGACACAAAAATAAGCCTGTGGCTGAGCTCTGAGTAGATTATCGCGAATTTTAAAGCAGGGAATCCGAATCATTATTTTTACTACTAAATAAACCAGTATAATTAAAGCGCGCTGGGCGAGAGTAGGTCCGAGGCGAAGGAAGAGGAACGCGCCCGCCCAGCTGGAGCCCCAGGCTTTGCCCTATGCTGGAGGCGGCCGGGGATCAATCCCAAGAGAACGCGGTTAGGGCGGTGAGCCAGGACCCCGGCCCCTGCACCGCGGGGGCGCGCGCGCCTGTGGGTCCCGGCCTCGGAGCTGTCCAACAACCCAGTGGCCCGAGTCACCACAAGAAGACAAAGAGTTCCCGGTTATCGATCGTTTCTGCCTTACACTTCCCTACATTTCCTGAACATTTTGCAAAGGGGTATGTGCTGCTTATTATCTTTTCATAAAACAATAAAGAGCCCCCGCCCCTGGTTTCACTTCGCTTCTCGCAGCTACTGACCCAGCCGGTCCGGCATTCTCTCCCAGCACGGTGCTTTCTCCCGAGCCCTCCAGCTCTGCCAACCTCTGCGTCCTGCCCCTGGGCCTCAAGATTTGCTCCTTTCTTGGACTCCCCTGGGAAGGGGCGCCCAGCCTGAAGAACGGATGAATGCCCCTGCTGCTGCTCGAGTGGACCGAGGGCAAGGAGGCGCTCATTCGGATTCCGGGAGACCAGAGGAGACAGGGCTTACAGAGCATTTACCCTGCGTCGAGCTACCAGCGGCTGAGAATTAGTGGTAGACGCAGAGATGAGCAGCGAGGACAGGTTGGGCTTGGACTGCGAGATCTTGAGAATTTTAAGCTGCCAGAAAAAAAATCCGCCTCTTCGGTGAACTGATCCATGAAGAGCACAATCATGAAAAGATTCGACACTTCACTTGCTAGCCGGCTCGTTGGTCTAGGGGTATGATTCTCGCTTTGGGTGCGAGAGGTCCCGGGTTCAAATCCCGGACGAGCCCGCTTTTTTTTCATTTCAGCTAAATTTCTTGTTCAAATCCCTGACGAGCCCGCTTTTTTCATTTCAGCTAAATTTCTTGTTCAAATCCCTGGCGAGCCTGCTTTTTTCATTTCAGCTAAATTTCTTGTTCAAATCCCTGACGAGCCTGCTTTTTTCATTTCAACTAAATTTTTGTTACCTTGACAGTTTTGCCCCCCCCCCCACCCCGACAGTGTCTAGTGGTGGCATCACCAAGATTTCCGGGAATGCTGGGGATTGGAAAGAATCGTGAATAAGAGACTAAGTAAGCCGCCCCGGAACCAAGAGTTGCTGTTAAGACTTTGGGCATTGACCCGTACACAGGTGTATGCTCTTGAGGGTTGTGGGGCTCTCCTTTCGCAGCTAGAGAACACTTGTCTAACATTATGACAAGGTGGCAAGCTGCGGGTTTCTGTGGCATAGTGGCTATAACTTCTGCCTAGCATGCTAAAGGATCCCGGGTTTGAAACTGAAGGGAAACAGGTCAGAGTGGGTTTTATCTCATCATACACTATTATTACACCGGGGACTTGACTTAACCTAGAACACCCCACTATCATGTCTACCGGGTTGCAGAGGCACTAAGAGGACATCTACTCTTTTGCTTTCCAGCCTCAACCACCCGTACCTCTGAAGAACTCAACCCACCTTCGCTTGCTGTGGACAAACTCATCACAGAGCCCATCCACTCGACAGCTGCATGCTGCCAAATGGAACCCCAGATCCTGAGTAAGTGTGGGGCCCATTACCCCTTTTGTAACTTACAGGGGAGAAAAGTGACAAAACTACAACAAATTGGCAGCGGTGGGATTCAAACCCACGCCCCTGAAGAGGCTGGAGCCTTAATCCAGCGCCTTATACCATTCTGCCAGCTACCTCACCACAATGATACATTTATATATTTTACTTCAGTATAAAGTGTCCCAAGGGGCTCTGGGCCAAAAGGGCATTGGGGTGAATCCACAGGGAAGAACCAAGGCGGGATCCACTCCCCCAAAGCCCCTGGCTGGGAAATGGCTCCATCGGCAACCTCACACACAGGATTCTCAAAGCACAGGCCTCAGGATCTGCTTTGGGACGGCCACTCAAGAAGCCACTGCCGGCCCTCTTTGGGGAATGGGCTCCAGAGCAGGAGAAAACTTCTACACTCTCACTTCAAAAAATCAAAAACAAATACAAAGAAAAATAAAAACCTAAAGAAAAACAAGCAAAAAACCCCAGCCTAGGTAACATGGCGAAACTCCATCTCTACAAAAGATATAAACATTAGCCGAGTGTGATGGTGTGTGCCCGTAGTCCCAGCTACTCAGGAGGCTGAGCCTGGGAGGTCTTGGCTGCAGTGAGCAGAGATCACCCCACCGCACTGAGCCTAGGTGACAAAGCAAGATCCTGTACCAAAACCAACCAAACAACAAAATAAACAGAAACCCCAACAATAAAAACAAAACAGACAACAAACTGGGAGTATGTATTGATTTTGAGTCATGAGCAGAAACATTCTCAGCAGCTTCATTCATAATAACTCACATCTGGAAACAGTCCAAATGCCCACCATCTTTGTACTGGATGAGTAAAATTGTGTATAGTCTTATATGGGATAATTATAACACTGATAATGAGCTTACTGCTGCAAGCAGCATGGCTGGATTTCACTAACATCAATATTAAGCAAATGCAGCCAGACACCAATGATCTCCATTCTGTTGATTTCACATATGACATTCACGCATGAGTCAAACTAATCGGTGGTAACGGAAGTTAAAAATCCTGTCACTCGGGAGAAGGAGGTGCAAGTACTGACTTGCGAGGGATGTGAGGAAACTTTTTGTAATGCCAGAAATATTCCTTTTAGAGCTGAGTGATAGGTACACGTGTGTGTTTGTGCACAAGCAAGTGTATTCAATTCACACTTAAGATCTCTTAGTTGGAAAGGCTATTGTATTAGATTTTACTGGTGTGTAACAAATTACCACAAATTTAGTGTCTTAAAACAGCACAGATTTATTAGCTTGCTTTTTGTGGGGTACAGGTTAGCAAGGTCGTCTACTGATACCGTAGCAAGCTGCAGTATCAGTTGGCTATTGGCGCAGTCTCATTTGAGGCCGGGGGTTCTCTTCCAGCCTTTCTGGTTGTTGACAGAATGTGTTTCTTTGTGGCCGTGGGACTGGAATCTCCCGTTTGCTTGCTGGCTGTCAACTGAGGGCCACTCTCAGCAACCGGAGGCCCCTTTTCTTGAGGCCAGCAGTGCACAGTTTCTGGCACTTCACCTTCTTTTAAAGAGCTCACCTGATTAAGTCAGGCCCACCCAGGAGAATTTCCCTTTTAATTAATCAAAATCAACTGACCAGGAACCTCAATCACAGCTGCACAATCCTTTGTTCCATACAATGTGGCCTGTTGTGGGAGTGACATGCTATCACGTTCACTCAGAGGCAGGTAGTCTACAGGGCGTGTGCGTTGGGGTGGGAATCTTGGGGCCCGTCTTTGAGTTCTGCCTATGACAGTTACAGGCCTGAGAACCAGATACAGGAGAGTCTCTCAGCAGAACAGGCTTTCCGACGTGTCTTTGTTTTTGTAACTTGTTGAAAGAAGCCCCTGGAATGGGATGAGGGGGAGTCCTGTCCTTCCTCCCTGCTGTGTGGCCACGTTGGCTTCCTGTGTCCCCTTGGCATCCTCAGGCTAGGTGAGCACGCCATTGTGTTGCACAAGGGTGATCGGGAGACAGAGGTGGCTTCCATCAGAGCTCAGCCCCCGTGGTGCTTTTGGAGCTCGTGCCAGGCGCCTTTTCTGTCCCCTCCAGCCTGCTCTTTCAGTTCCTGATGAGTTCCTATTTGTATGTTTAGAGACTAAACATTTTTCATTAACATGTGCTCACTATGGAATAATGAGACACACCTAAGAAGAAAAAGTAGCATAAATGAGCTTAAAGAACAGGAAAAGCACTGTCAACCATGCCATGCATATTGCTAATATTTTGTTTTAGAGCTCTTTAGATTATTTTCATGGATACTCTAACTTATTTGTCTTATATTTATTATTTTTTTTGAGGCAGAGGGTGGGGTTTATGATATTTAGCCGAAGGTGGGCTCGAACTCCTGGGCTTGATCGATCCTCCCGCCTCAGCCTCCTGAGTAGCTGGGATTATAGGCCTGTGCCACCCTATTCAGCTCTACAAGCTATGCTATTTATTATTTATTTTCGAAACAGGGCCTTGCTCTGTCACCCAGGTTGGAGTGTAGTGGTGCAAACACAGCTTACTGCAGTCTCGACTTTCTGGGCTCCAGTGATCCTCCCACCTCAGCCTCTGGAGCAGCTAGACCCACAGGTGCACGCCACCAGGCCCGGCTACTTTTGGTATTTTTTGTAGAGACGCGTTTCACCATATTGACCAGGTTGGTCTCGAACTTCTCTTGCCTTGGCCTCACAAATTCTGAGATTACAGGAGTGTGCCACCACGCCAGGCCAAGCTATGTTTTTCATAAGAATACTTTGCATTGTGTTTTGTAACTTGCCTTTTCAAAAATACTTAATTTCACTAGAAAGATTCCATAGTGAAAAGAAAAACCTCAACAAATGTACTATGATGCCATTCATTCCTACATTTCATTTTTCACTTTTATCAAATTGTAAACTAAGACCCATAGGCCACACGGGGGTAGGGGTAGGGGTCGCCCTTCAAAACGCAACCAATGGGCCCATAAGGCCGTGCTTTTTGGTTATGGTTTACACTTCCCTCTAAGTACCTTCAGATGCTCTCTGAGGAGCGCGGTTTTCGGCGACTTCTGGATTCTTGGGTCAGTGCCGCACACGTAACCACTTGGGGGCGCTCAGGACTCCACTGTCTCGCGGCTCTGGTCCTGGTGGGTGCGCGATGCAGGCTTGGCGCTGTGAAGACCGCCCTGCCCAGGGTCGGTCGCCCGGGGATCTCGCCGAGCAGGTCTTGCAGCGCCAGGAGCCGCGGAGCCCGGGCTCAGTGCTGCAGGAGGAGCAGGGACCTGGGAATGCCGGAACTCCCTGTATCCCTCAACCAGACCCGGGGCAGGACTGGTATGGGGGGGTGGGAGAAAAAGCAGCCCACAACACCATTTTTATTCTTCCAGTGTTTGGAAGAACTCTAGATATCTAAGCAGTCACTGTTGTTGGACATTTGGATTCAGATTTTTCCCCCCATTGCAAGATTATCCTTGTGGCTCAATCTGTGTATAACATCGTAATGATTATATAGAGAAATAAATACATAGTATAATTAATGGGCCAAGATTCTGTAACTTTTAAAGGTACACATCGGCAAATCACTCTCCGGAAAGTGCCAGAAAATTACTGAAGTGTCATTATCTGGGGTAGATACCCGTTGTCTCTTGGCCATGGAAAAATAGGCCGCAAATACATAAAGAGTGGGGTTTAGAGCTGAAATTTAATAGGGGACAGAGAGAGAAGAGCTCTTGGTAGCAGACAGGGGTCTCAGAGAAATAGGTTGCCGGCTTTGTAGTGAAACGCAGCAGGTTTTATAGAAGAGCTTGAGGAGGCGATGTCTGATTTAACATAGGGCCCCGAAGGTTGGTCAGATCAGGTGTTTCATTTGCATAAGGGGAGAAAAACTGGTTAGGGCTAGGTGTTATCTGCATAGGGTGGGAAAAGCTGGTTGCCCCCCACCCCAATCTTTCATTATGAAGACGGTTCTCTACCATGTCGCCTGTTTCTTTACTGTACACTTGGGTGACAAAGAAAAGGGAAGATGGAGCCTCCATGTTGAACATACCTGGTCCCAGGTAGCCCTTTTCTATTGGCACAGCTGCCGACATTCACCTGTGCAAGCTTCCAGCTTGCTTATCTATGTTTGCAGCTCAATTTTTCAGGATGCTCTTTGTTGGAAAAGAAATGACTTTGGGGCTGCTTTTTGTTAAAAGGGAAATTCTGCCGAGGACTCTCTTGCCCTTACTATTGTTAGATATAGTGAACTCCAAGTTTCTCTTCAGAGAATCAGTGTGTCAGTATGTTCAGTTCTTATTCTAAGGGCTGGGAGTGGTGGCTTACACCTGTAATCCCAGCACTTTGGGAGGCCAAGGCTCGTGGATCACCTGAGGTCCAGCAGTTGGAGACCAGCCTGGCCAACCTGGTGAAACTCCATCTCTATCAAAAATACAAAAAAATTAGTCAGGCATGGTGGTGGGCCCCTGTAATCCCAGCTATTTCGGAGGCTGAGGCAGGAGAACTACTGGAACCTAGGAGGCAGAGGCTGGAGTGAGCCAAGATCCTGCCATTGTACTCTAGCCTGGGGTACAAGAGCGAGACTCCATCTTTAAAAAAAAAATGTATTTTAAATTTTTTGTTTCAGTGTAAGGTTGAGATAAAGGTTAACATATGTTTGGCCTACCCGCCTCAGCCTCCCAGAGTGCTGGGATTACAGGCGTGAGCCACTGCATTTGGCCAATTTCTTTCCCCTATGGATATCCGGTTGTTCCCAAACCATTTGTTGCAAAGACTTTCCTTTCCACATTGAATTACTTTGGTGCCTTTGGTGAAAAGCAAATAATTATGTATATGTGGGCCCAAATTATTGTTTTGTTCATTTTTGCTATTCAATTAAAAATTTCAGATTGGCCAGGGGTGGTGGCTCACTCCTGTAATCTCAGCATTTTGGGAGGCCAAAGTGGGAGAATCACTTTAGACCAGGAGTCCAAGGTTGCTGTGAGCTATGATTGTACCACTGCACTGCAACCTGGGTGAAGAGTGAATCCATGTCTCCAAAAATATAAATAGACTCAGCATGGTGGCTCACTCCTGTAATTCCAGCACTTTGGGAGGCCAAAGTGGATGGATCACTTGAGGTCAGGAGCTCGAGACCACCCTCGCCAACATGGTGAACCCTTATCTCTACTAAAAATACAAAAATTAGTTGGGTGTGGTGGTGCATGCCTGTAATCCCAGCTACTTGGGTGGCTGAGGCAGGGGAACCACTTGAACCCGGGAGGCAGAGGTTACAGCGAGCCTAGATTGTGCCACTGCACTCCAGCCTGGGTGAAGGTGTGAGACCCAGTCTAAAAAAAAAAAAAAAAAAAAAAGAAAAGAAAAGAAAAAATATATATTTATGTTTAAAAATATTTTTAATATACCAATGATATGGAGATTACTATAATGAACAATCATAAAGCACCACTGTATTTCACAATTAGTGCGATTTTGTGAAAATAGCTTTACATGTATAGTTTTTTACTGAAGTGTTCAAAAATAAATGTAATTGTTATAAAATTTTGTCCCTAAATACTTCAGTAAGCATCTTTAAAAAAATGATACATTTTCCGACAGAGTCACATTGCAATGGTTGTATGTAACAAAATAACAACCTCAATTAAATTTTCAGCCTCTGCTTTTTACCTTTAGACAGCCAGTCCAAGGAACAGAGTAAGTGGCACCATTTAAAAAGAGTAGTGGTTTGAAGAGTCAGAGTAGCCCAGAGACGCAGCATTCACTTACGCACGAATACATGGAAACCAATCAGTTTGTTGATTTTCTTGAATAAAGGCAAATGTAGGATTTATAAAAGAAAAAGAGGAGTGGCAAGGTACAGTGGCTCATGCCTGTAATCCCAGCATTTTGGGAGGCCAAGGCGGGTGGATCACCTGAGGTCAGGAGTTTGACAGCAGCCTGGCCAACATGGTGAAACCCCATCTCTGCAAAAACACAAAAGTTAGCCAGGAATGATGGCACAGGCTGTAATCCCAGCTACTTAGGAGGCTGAGGCAGGAGAATCGCTTGAACCCGGGAGGTGGAGGTTGCGGTGAGCTGAGATTGGGCCATTGCACTCCAACCTGGGCAACAGAGATAGACTCTGTTTCAAAAAAAAAAAAAAAAAAGTAAAGCAATTCCCAACTGGTCATGGCTAGTGATATTATTTGGATATATGTCCTCACCAAATCTTACCTCGAATTGTAATTCCCAGTATTGGAGGTGGGAACTGGTGGGAGGTGATTGGATCATGGAGGTGGATTTCTCGTGAATGGTTTAGCACCATCCCCTTGGTGCTGATTTTGCGGTTATGAGTTGTCCCGAGACCTGATTGTTTAAAAGTGTGTGGCTTGGGCTGGGCGCAGTGGCTCACGCCTGTAATCCCAGCACTGTGGGAGGCTGAGGCGGGCGGATCACGGGATCAGAAGATCCAGACCATCCTGGCCAACATGGTGAAGCCCCCGTTCTACTAAAAACACAAAAATTAGCCAGGTATGGTGGTGCGCGCCTGTAATCCCAGCTACTTGGGAGGGTGAAGCAGGAGAATCTCTTGAACCCAGCAGGTGGAGGTTGCAGGAAGCCGAGATCGCGCCACTGCACTCCAGCCTGGCAACAGAGCAAGACTCTGTTTAAAAAAAAAAAAAAAAAAAGTTTGTGGCTGTGCGCTCTCCCTCGGGACAGCACAGTCTCGGAGAGGCGCCGCAGGGAACCGAGGGATGGAGGGAGCATGGCTCGCCTCAGCTTTTGCCTGAATGCAGTTGCTGAGGATGCAATGGAAGGGGTCTCTCGCTGGCTGCTTCAGGCCACCACCTTCCTAGCCGTGCTATGCGAGCTGGCCGCGGATGGGAACACCACCCAGCATCCAAACGTGAGGACTTCAGCGCCTATCTCCAAGATAACGCCCACGCCGGTGACGTCCCTCCCGCTGGTCACCGCTTCGGCACCAGAAACCTGTGAAGGCCGAAACAGCTGTGTTTCCTGTTTTAATGCTGGCACTGTCAATACTACCTGCTCTTGGATTGAATGTAAAGAAGGAGAGAGCTATTGTTCACATAATTCGACAGTTAGTGACTGCCATTTGGTGAATGGGACAGATTTCTGTGCCCAGTGCCAGTCTGGTGCCAACCAGTTCTACAGTTAAACCCAACTCAGCCTTCCCCTTCTACATTTCCAGGTACTACATCAGGTATGACCAATACCACTGTGACTCCAACCTCACGACCTGGGCTGAAGTCTACCTTTGATGCAACCAGTTTCATTGCAGGAACTGTCCTTGTCTTGGGTGTGCAGGTTGTACTTTTTCTTCACAAATTCTGCAAATCTAAAGAACGAAATGACCACACTCTGTAAACAGACCCGTTAAATTAACAAGGACTGGCGATTCATTTGTGTAATTCACTGACATTAAAATACTATGTTTCAAGATGTCCCACATGGACTATGCTATTCCAGGTTCCTTAAATTTCCATGGATGCATATAGGATATTTGGGAGCATTATCATTGAAGAAAAATCAGTTAAATCATTGTGTTCAACAAGAATATTTAAAATATTCTGCATGAATTCTTGTGGTTGTCTGTTTTATTTTATTTTTTTTATTTTTGAGACAGAGTCTCTCTCGCTGTCACCCAGGCTGAAGTGCAGTGGCGATCTTTGCTCACTGCAAACTCCGCCTTCTGGGTTCAAGCCTCTCAAGTAGCTAGGATTACAAGGATGTGCCACTACCCTTGGGGAATTTTTGTATTTTTAGTAGAGTAGGGGTTTCACCATGTTGGCCAGGCTGGTATCAAACTCCTGATCTCAAGTGATCCGCCAGCCTCAGCCTCCCAAAGTGCTGGGATTATAGGTGTGAGCCATAGTGCCTGGCCCATCTTTTATTTTAAATAGCTTCTGCTATGGGATTTTTTTTCTTGACATGCCAAAATATCGTTTTGTGCAGATAACATCATAACTCTTGGCGGTTTAAACTTAATTTTTTTTTTTTTTTTTGAGACAGGGTCTCACTCTGTCGCTCAGGCTGGAGTGCTGTGGCACAATCTTGGCTCACTGCAACCTCTGCCTCCTGCCTCAGCCTCCTGAGTAGCTAAGACCACAGGCGCCTGCCACCACGCCCAGCTAATTTTCGTATTTTTTGGTAGAGACAGGGTTTGGCCATGTTGACCAGGCTGGTCTCGAACTCCTGAGCTTAAGTGATCTGCCCACCTCTACCTCCCAAAGTACTGGGATTACAGGCATGAGCCACCAAGCCCAGCCTAAATTTAGTAATTTTAAAGCCTAAAAGCTGCATTCTTTTCTTTTATCCTTCTTCCCTCCCTCCCTCCTTCCCTCCCTCCTTCCTCCCTTCCTTTGTTTCTTCCCTCCCTCCCTCCCTCCCTCCCTCTCTCTCTCCTTTTCTCTTTCTCTCTCTCTCTTTCTCTCTTTCTTTTCTTTTGTTCTTCAGAGTTTCGCTCTTGTCGCCCAGGCTGGAGTGCAATGATGTGATCTCAGCTCACTGCAACCTCTGCCTCCTGCGTTCAAGTGATTTTCCTGCCTCAGCCTCTCGAGCAGCTGGAATTATAGGTGTGTGCCACCACACCTGGCTAATTTTTGTATTTTTGGTAGAGCTGAGGCTTCACCATATTGGTTAGCCAGGCTAGTCTTAAACTCCTGACCTCAGGTGATCTGCCCGCCTTGGCCTCCCAAAGTGCTGGGTTTACAGGTACGAGCCATTGCTTCTAGCCAGCTGCATTATGTTCATCCTAACTCAAGATGTAAATTACTGAACAGAATTGAGAAGAATGTGCCAAATTAGTGTCAATTACGTGGATTTGGGGCTATAATTTCAAAAGTGGGATAAACTTATAAATCATACCCTTAGAGTAAAATTTTATGCTTGATAACACTTATTTTTTTCTGCATTAGAAATAAGATGCCACACAGGGAATTACATTCCAGATTTAAAGAAATGAATGGGAGGCCGGGCACCGTGGCTCATGCCTATAATCTCAGCACTTTGGGAGGCCGAGGCGGCCAGACCACCTGAGGTCAGGAGTTTGAGATCAGCCTGACCAACATGGTGAAACCCTGTCTCTACTAAAAATACAAAAAAATTAGCCAGTCATGGCGGCTTGATCAGTAGCTGAGATCAAATACATCATGTGTTGGTTTCTTTTTTTAGTGCCTGGCTCTCCGCTGGGGTGTAAGCCTTATGAGGGCAGGGAGCTTGCTTGATTTGGTCTTGCTGTGCCCCTGGAATGATGGTGAGAATGCTGCTCAGTAAGCCAGTCCCAGGCAGAGCCCCTTTCTCAACTGAGGAGTGACTCCGGACGCAGCACAGCGCTTGCCACAATCGCAGGTGGCCTCTGTGCTTTTAAAGCCATGAGCACTTTTCAGTTCCCACCTTTGTCAGTTCTCTGAAGCCCCAACAGAGCGGACCCGACATATGACTCCTCCTCTAGTTCCTCTGGCCTCCTGAGCCTCATAGTCTGACTCTCTTCTTCCTCTACCTTTCTTAAATGTTGGAATTCCACAGGCATGGGCCTGATTTCTGTTCTCATGAGCACTTTCTCCCTGACCAGCCTCATCCACCACCATGGCTGCAAAGACTATCCATGCTCTCCCTGTTATCTCTAGCTCCCATCTCACCTGGCTTTCTCGCCTCCCTCCCGCCCTCCCTTCCTTCTGTCTTTTCCTCACGTAGTAGTTTGAGTGTGTGGTGAGAGCACTTAAAATCTACCCTCTTGGTGATTTTTTTTTTTAGGCAGACTCTCACTGTCGCTGAGGCTGGAGTGCAATGACGCGATCCCAGCTCACTGCAGCTTCCACCTCCCGGGTTCAAGTGACTCTCGTGCCTCAGCCTTCCCAGTAGCTGAGATTACAGGCGCACACCACCATGCCCGGCTAATTTTTTGGTATTTTTAGTAGAGATGGGATTTCAACATGTTGCCCATGCTGGTCTTGGATTCCTAATCTCAGGCAATTCACCAGCTTTAGCCTTCCCAAAGTGCTAGGATTACAGGCGTGAGCCACCCTGCTGGCCTCAGTGATTTTCAGTAATGCAATACATTGTTTTTATTATACTCACCATGTTGTACAATAGATCTCTTGAACTGTTTCTTCCTGTCTACCTGAAATTTTGTATCCTTTTACCATCTCCCCTATCCATCCCTCCCTCCCCACCCAGCCTCTGGCAACCACCATTCTATTCTCTGCTTCTGTGGGTTACACTTTTTAGCCTCCACATAGGAGTGATATCATGCGGTATGTCACTTAACATGTCCCCCAAGCTCATCCATGTTGTCACAAATGACAGGATTTCTTTCTTTTTGAAGGCTGAGTCATGCTCTGTTGTACACATCCACCACATTGTCTCCGCCATTCCTTCACTGATGGCTGCTTACTTTGGTCAAATATCTTGGCTGTTGGGAATAGTGCTGCAGTAAACATGGGGCCCAGACATCTCTTGGGCAAACTAAGGATATGAAATGGATACTTCCTCTGTCATTTCCACTCCAATTTCTCCAGGCCGTGAAGCTCCAGCTTCAGGCCTGAACTCATGGCCTTCCATTCCCCAAGCAGCTTCACTCAAATGTCCCCTCTCTTAGAAAATGATGCCAGCGCATCCCTATTGTTCAATCTCCATGCCCACCATTGTCAACCCCAGACAGTTCTGCTGCCACCGTAACCTCTCTTTGCAGTCGCTGACACACACTCTCGTCAGGCTTCCCATGCCCCCTTTTGTCACCATATTGGGCAGGACATTTTCCTTTTCTTTCTTTTGTTCAAGACAAGGTTTCACTCTGTCACCCAGGTTGGAGTGTAGTGGTGCAATCAAGGCTCACTGCAGCCTCCACCTCCTGGGCTTAAATGATCCTCGCACCTTAGACTCTCAAGTAGCTGGGACTACAGGCATCTGCCACCACACCTGGCTAATTTTTATTCTTCTATTTTTTAGTAGTGATGGGGTCTCCGTATGTTGTACAGGGTGGTCTGGAAGTGCTTGACTCCAGCAATCCTCCCACCTCAGCCTTCCAAGTGGAAGCTCCTTATGTGTTCATGCCCATTAGCCAAGCTCAAAGGGACACATGGACAAAACTCAGGATTATAATCAGAAACAGAAGAGGGCTGGGTGTGTCAGCTCACACCTGTAGTCCCAGCACTTTTGGGAGGCAGAGGTGGGTGGATTGCTTGTGTCCAGGTGTTTGAGACCAGCCTGGGCAACATAATGAGACCTTTTCTCTATTTGTAAAAGCAACAACAGGAGAGATACTTGCCACGGGTGACAGGCGACCAGGGGAAAACCAGAAAGTGAATGGGAAGTCCCAGCATCCACTGTCCTGAGAACCTGAAGGCCTCCTCCAGGAACCCCACCGACACAGGGGTGCATGTGTGCAGACTTAAGGCCTTCAAACCCTCCTTTAGTGGATCCCTTGGGGATAATTTCCCATCTTAGTGCACACTTTAATAAAATACTCCGGGTGCTTAGATGAAGGTGTTCTTAGTTATGCTGGTAGCACAGTCATGCCCACCTCACGCAAGTCACTTCAGCAGACTTGGTCCCTGCTTCCAGGCTCTACTCTTCTGCCACTTGACCTAATTCTAGGCCACAGTCTGAAGGAACCTCTTGCTGTTGGAGCCATCTCCCGCCCATAGGAAGAGGTGAAGGCCTGGCCCCGAGAAGGAGGGAAGATTCCCGTTCCTAGGGGGTGGGGATAACAAGAAGTCTGTGAACCTGGGTGGGAACAAAGAATATAACTCATACTTTTCCTAATCACCAATTGAAATAGAGTTTTCCACTCTGAAAGGAGGCTACAAACCACAGTGGAATCAACAGGACCTTTATTGCTAATGGAAATCACAGATGTGATGCTGAGGTGGGAGGATCACAGGATCCCTGAAGTTGGAGGCTGCAGTGAGCTAAAGTTGTGCCAAGGTTGTGCCGCTGCACTCCAGCCTGGGCAGCAGAGGCAGACCCTGTCTCGGAAACAAAACAAAAAGAAATCACAGATCCCTTCATATCACGTATCAAATCATAGTTCTTATAGGTATTTTGAAATATCACTTATGCTCATTAGTACTTAAAAATCATGGTAATTGGCCTGGCGGTGGCTCACAGCTGTAATTCTAGCTCTTTGGGAGGCAAAGGTAGGTGAATCGCTTGAGGCCAGGAGTTTGAGACCAGCATGGCCAACATAGGGAGACCCCATCTCTAAAAAAAATACAAAATGTTAGCTGGAAATGGTGGCATGCACCTCTTGCCCCAGCTACTTGGCAGGCTGAGGTAGGAGGATCGCTTTAGCCCAGGAAGTCAAGGCTGCAGTGAGCTAGGTTCTCAGCACTGCACTCCAGCCTTGGTGACAGAGCAAGACCCCGTCTCAAAGGAAAAAAAAAAAAGCATTATTTTGAGAAGGAGTCTATAACTTTTACCAGACTTGCAGTTCATGGCCACTCATTTTTAAAAGGCCTCAAACTCTTACAAATAGTGCAAAAGAGGTGTGGTTCAAGGGTGGAACATGGAGTTCCCCCTTCAATAAATGAGTGAGTGACTTTCAGAGAATCAAAAGCGCCAAAGATCCAAGAGTAGTCAGGTAGGGCTGCTAGAAGAGCCCCACTCTTGTGAGTCAGGAGGGAGATGTTGGTGGCCTCAGCCAGGGCACTGTCAGGGGATAGGTTGAGGTCCCCTGGGACTAGCCAGAGCCAGAGGTGATTCAACTTTTTCAAGGGGCATCCCCAGCTGAGAGTGAGGACTGTGGAGGGTTGCCTTGTTGAATGAATGAAGGATTATTACCACTCACATATTTTCTATTCATTCATTCATTCATGTGCCCAACTCCTGTCCCATGTCCTGGTCTAGGTTCTAAGGGGACAGATTCCTGGCCTCAGTGCACTCTCAGATTCATGGGGATACAGAATTCAGACTGAGAGCTACTGGTTCCTCTCCCTCTCTCGTGAGGACACAGTGAGAAGGCAGCTGGGCATAAATCAGGAAAAGGATCCATACCAAGAACTCGACTGTGCTGCACCCTGATCTAGACTTCCAGCCTGCAAAACTGTGAGAAATTAGTGTTCATTGTTTCAGCCGCCCAGTGTATGGTATTGTGTTACAGCAACCCCAGCAAAGACAAAAGCTCTCAGATGGGGAGAAAGAAACTGATCGGGAGGCTGCACCCCACCTGGGGAGGGAGGACACCTATGGACCTGGATAGAGGGCCTGGACAGAGGCAGCACCTGGGCTGTGGTGGCCCTTGCTTGCCACCTCTGCTCAGGGGCACTGGGACAGGATCCCAGAGGGTCTCAGAATGCATGTCAGGCAAGCAGCAGTCCCTGTGGAGTTTGGAGTGACGTGCACTGAGGAAGGAATGATGGAAAAGCGGCATCAGGATGGCTTTAGGGCAGGTAGCTGTTGGGAGGTGACACCAAGGGATTGATTCACAGTACATTAATGGCAGACATGGAAGTGCTGTCATGTGCTGCACAGTGACCTTCCAGACAAGGAGGGACACATGCACGACGATGATCCCATAAGATTATGACGGAGCTGAAAAACTCCTATGGCCTGTCATAGCACAGACATCATGGGAGTGAACGACTATGCCACCCAGCCTAGGGGCGTAGGAGGTACACTGTCTAGGCTTGTGTGAGTGCACTCTGTGATGTTCACACCAGGAACTACCTAAGGACCATTTCTCAGAACACGTCCGTGTCGTTAAGGGGTCTGTGACTGTGTATCTTGGGAAACAGCACGTGACTGCTGTCCCACTCTGCACTGACTGCCCAGCAAGTGCTCAGAATGCATTAGATATGGGGTGGACAGAGGAGGACGACAGCACCGGCACTCAGACAGCAACCGCCTTTGGAATCACCATTTCCTGAGCCAAAGGACCTCCCCAGCCACCCACACCAAAGCCTGAAATTTCATACCTCCTCTCTGTAATGCACGGGTCTGCAAACTTTCTCTGCAAGGACCACGTAGGGAATCTTTTCAGTTTTGTCGTAACTACCCGAGTCTGCCCTTTTAGTGCCAAAGCTGGCAAAGGTGATACAAAATGAAAGGGAGGAGCTCTGTGCCAATGAGACTTGACTCACAGACACCAACATTTGAATTTCATGTAATTTTCACGTCATGAAGTATTATTCTTATTTGTTTAACCAGTAAAAAACGTTCTTAGCTCACTGGGCAGGAGAAAAATAGGTTGCAAGCTGTATCCAGCTGAAGGGTAGTTTGCTGACCAAGGGAAAGGGGGAAAAACAAACAAACTTGCTCCAACCCACCTTTCCCTCCAGTCCGGTGTAGTCTTCCCCGTCCCCTCCTTTTTTTAATGGTAACAACAAAATTGTCTCCACCATGAATTTTGTTACTTTTAACTTGGTTTTCTATTACATAGGAAATTCTATTCTCTCCATTGAAACTCCGCCATTGCCATATACTCAATTCCCAAACACATTTGGGTCTCTTGATTCAGTTCCATTCCATTGATCTTCTTGGTTCTTCCTGCGTCAGGACCAAAGTTACTACAGTTAGTAATACATGTAAGCATTGTGCAAACTTCTTTGTACTGAGATTTTCAGAAGACTGTCCTAGCGCTGGAAGGCTGGTTTAAAAGAAAGGTTTTGAGTCTGGGCATGGTGGCTCACACCTATAATCTTGCAAAGCTAAGATGGGCCCGTCATGAGCTCAGGAGTTCGAGACCGGTCTGACCAATATGGTGAAACCCCGTCTCTACTAAAAATGCAAAAAAACTTCAGCTGGGCATGGTGGTGGGTGCCTGTAATCCCAGCTACTTTGGAGGCTGAGGCAGGAGAATTGCTTGAACCTGGGAGGCAGAGGTTGCAGTGAGCCAAGATTGCACCATTGCACTCCAGCCTAGGCAACGAGAGCAAAACTCCATCTCAAAAAAAAAAAAAAAAAGTTTCTTTCATGTCTATAGTTCCTCCCAAACTGCCCTCTAGAAAGTGAGCCCCTTATGCTCCCACACACAGGATGCTAGGCTCCCAATTTCTTACCGTTGGTGGGTTCTGTAAATCATTTCAACCTTGGCAATTAACTAAGCAAGAAACGTTTCACTAATGTTTTAATTGAGTATATTTTTATACATTCTCTTACTTTCCTTCTGTGAACTACCTGTTCATATCCTTTGCCATTTTCCCCTATGAAGTTAATGATTTTACCAATTGTTAGGAGCTCTTTACATGTCTTTTTTTTTTTTTTGCTGGAGTGCAGTGGCACAATCTCAGCTAACACTGCAACCTCCACTTCTGGTTCAAGTGGTTCTCCTGCCTCAGCGTCCCGAGTGGCTGGGACTACAGGTGAGCACCACCATGCCCAGCTAATTTTTGTATCTTTAGTAGAGATGGGGTTTCACCATGTTGGACAGAATGGTCTTGATCTCTTGACCTCATGATCTGCCCACCTCGACCTCCCAAAGTGCTGGGATTAAAGGCATGAGCCACCTCGCCCAGCCTGCATGTCTTTAATATATAAATAGTTACTTATTACGGGCATTATTATATCTTCTATGTAATGTGTGTACTGTCTCCTCATTTATTATGTGTACCAACGAAAACTGACCCAATTGCCCCATAGACTGTTCTTTTTGATAAACATAGAAATTGACCCTTCTGGTCTTAAAAAGCCTGAAACTTAAGTTTATTTTATCTGAGTTTTTCCTCAGGAAACAACCTTTAGACCTCTCACAAAAAGTATCAAAGAACTGAAACCAGATCACTGCAGCAGATGCAGTGACCACCCCTGCATTCACCATAATTACATCCTTGCCCCTCACAATTTCCTGTTTTCTCATGTATTGTTACATTCTTTGCCTGCTATATAAACCCCTGAGTTGTAGTGAGTTGGGAAGGAGGATTTTTCTTTCTTTTTTTTGAGATGGAGTCTTGCCCTGTCGCCTAGGCTGGAGTGCAGTGGGTCAATTTCAGCTGACTGCAACCTCTGCCACCAGGGTTCAAGCAATTCTCCTGCCTCAGCCTCCTGAGTAGCTGGGATTACAAGTGTTTGCCACCATGCCTGGCTAATTTTTTTTTTTTTTAATTCTTAGTAGAGATGGGGTTTCACCATGTTGGCCGGGCTGGTATTGAGCTCCTGATCTTGTGATCCATACACCTGAGACTCCCAAACTGCTGGGATTACGGGCGTGAGCCACCACACCTGGCCAGGAAGATGGATTTGAGACAGAGCTCTCAGCTCCTCTGCTGCAGCACCTGATTAAAGCCTTCTTCCGTGACAGTACTTGTTGTTTCAGTCATTGGCTTTCTGGGCAGTGAGCAGCAGGACCTAGAGCAAACCCCTGGTGTTTCATAACATTACAACAATGAAGCAACAGATACTCTTTGTTAGGTAGTTGCTTCAAAACACAAAGGAGCACAGTTAAGTCTCTCTGCTTCCCGGGGCCCCTAGCCTCCACATGCTTTCCCTGGAGGCCACTACCAGTTGACTGTCTCCTTCAGGTATATCCATGTGATATCTCTTTGATATTTTTGAGTATATGTGTATTCCTTCCCTCAAATGGTAGCACATGATACAAATTCTGTATCTATTATAACTAGTTCCCTTTTTTTTTTTTTTTTTGAGATAGTCTCACTCTGTCACCCAGGATGGATTGCAGTGGCGCAATCGCAGCTCACTGCAACCTCCACCTCCTGGGTTCAAGCGATTCTTGTGCCTCAGTGTCCCAAGGTACTGGGACTCCAGGCACGTGCCACCACACCTGGCTAATTTTTGTAGAGATGGAGTTTCGCCATATGGGCCAGGCTGGTCTTGAACTCCTGTCCTCAAGTGATCCACCCGCCTCAGCCTCCCAAAGTGCTGGGATTACAGGTGTGAGACACCATGACTGGCCTTCTAGTTCTTTTAAACTTACAGTTCTATTTATTAAAAAACCCAATGCCTTATTTTTTCCTTGGTTGTGTACTAGTCCTTTCTGTAGATTTTCCATAACTTATTTAACCAGTGCCTTATTGATGGGCATATGCTATTACAACAAGGAAGCGATACATACTCTTCTGGAAAGGCCATTTTATACACATGTGGATTTAAATTACTCTCCTAGAATTGATGATCCCACTGGAAAGTTTCACTCACTGTATCATTAGCCACACCACATGCCACCAAATTCTTTTGTTTTCTAAGACAGGGTCTTGCTCTATTGCCCAGGTTGGAGTGCAGTGGTGCAATCACAGCTCACTGCAGACTTGACCTCCCTGGCCGAAGCAATCCTCCAACCTCAGCTTCCTGAATAGCTGGGACTACTGGTGTGTGCCACCATGCCTGGCTAATTTTTCTTTTTACTTTGTAGAGACAGGGTCTCATATGTTGTCCACACTAATCTCAAACTTCTGGGCTCAAGTGATCCTCTTGTCTCAGCCTCCCAGAGTAATAGGATTATACGCATGAGCCACCACACCTGACCCATTTCTATTTTTGAGCTGAGCACGGTGGCTCATGCGAGTAATCTTAGCACTTTGGGAGGCTGAAGCAGGCAGATCACGAGGTCAGGAGTTCGAGACCAGCCTGACCAACATGGTGAAACCCCGTCTGTACTAAAAATACAAAAATTAGCTGGGCGTGGTGGTGCGCGCCTGTAATCCCAGCTGCTCAGTAGGCTGAGACAGGAGAATTGCTTGCACTCGGGAGGCAGAGGTTGCAGTGAGGCGAGGTCATGCCAGGGTGAGACAGAATGAGACTCCGTCTCAAAAAAAAAAAAGTGAGGTGATTTTGACATATAAGATCATTTTGTCTGTCTTTCTTCCTTCTTTCCTTCTTTCCTTTCCTTCTTTCTTTCTTCTTTCTCTCTTTCTCTCTTTCTCTCCAGACAGAGTCTTGCTTTGTCACTCAGGCTAGAGTGCAGTGGTGCAATCTTAGCTCACTGCAAGCTTTACCTCCCAGGTTCAGTTGATTCTCCTGCCTCCGCCACCGGAATAGCTGGGATTACAGGTGTGCACCACCCCCACGCCCAGCTAATCTTTGTTAGTCATCAGTTGGCTGGCTGAGAGACAAGGGGTTCAGGAACAGCCTGTGGGGAATCACTGGGAGGCGTTTTCATTCCCCAGATCAGCTGCCCTAGCGTCAGGGTGACAATCCTGGTGAAGCAGGGTATGAGTCTGGGACAGCCATGCTAAGCAACAATTCCAGAAGGAGCATGCTTCCACTCACTGCCGGGAGAACCAATTCTGCCACCCCCAGCACAGTCTGAGCTGTCAGAGGCCTCAGGCTCTTCTGCAAGGCCCAGTCCTCCTTCACCTCCTGGCTGAAGTCCTGGAGCTGTGGCTGGAAGGGAAGTTGCCAATGGGGAGCCAGGGCTGGGAAAGCCTGAGCACGTGCTTCAGAATGTGTGACCCTGGAGCTGGGGTCTGAGCACACCAACTGCACCTGGATCCTCCAGTGGTAGCAGAAGCCACATGTGGGGGCTGGGGTGAGGGTGGAGGCCTGGCAGATGGGCCTGCATTCTCCTGTGAAGAGCTAGGACTGCACTGGCTGTGTTTCCTTGTGGTGGGAGAAGTGTGGGGAGGTGCCTGGACAGTGGCCTGGGCTCTTAGCATCTGCCCAGCCTGCATCTAGATCTGCCTAGGTGGGAGATCCAAGGTGTCTCTTGGTTCTCGGAGGACCTGGAAGACAAGACCCTGGATGTGCTCTGGAAAAGGGTTTCAGAACATCTCTTTTTTGCCCTATTTGGAGAATGAGGCCAAAGAGTGAGGCGTTGATCCCAGCTTAGAAGGCCCTGGCCCTTGCGGAGAGGGGACGACGGCTGCCCCGAGCACCCTGCTTGGACCTTGTGTGCCTGCTGTGGCTGGGTGTTGGCCCTGTACTTGAGGCCCAGTAGGTGGATACCATCTCTGGGCTGCCTGTGTGAGGCCAGCAGCACAGTAGAGACCATTTTTGTCTCCAAGTGTGTCCCCAGGCCTTGAACAAATGGCCACATCAAGGCACAGGGATTGCGCTGTGGATGTCTCTGGGTTCCTTATGGAAGTGAATGCACCCTGGCTGCCCAGGCCTTGCCTGTCTTGCTGCTGGCTACCTCCACAGAGCCCTTCAGGGTGTACCAGCCCCAGGAGGATCTGAAAGATGCCTTATCATCAGCCAGAATCTGGTTAGGGGTGGGAAGCTAAAGGCTTGGGGAAGGGGAGCATGCTGTGGGGCCTGTGCTGGGTCTGTGCCCACCAGGGTCATGCCAGCTGTGATTCAAGAGGGACGGTGAGGGCTGCTGTGCACTCAAGGTGCCCACACTCTCTTGTGAAAGTCTGTTGAACTCTCCGTAAGTGCTATCGCTGGGAGAGCCTGATGTCTCTTCCCTGTGAATGCACCCTGGCTGCACTCCACCCCAAGCCAAGACTGACCGTCCAGTGTGTTTCTCGGACACAATCTCAACTTTAAGGTCCAGTACAGTGCCCTCAGTGGAGCAGCAAAGAGGTGGCATCCAGACTGAATGTTTATACACCTCAGACCATCCTGTCTGTGGGATAAACTTGTGGCTCCTACAAATGACAAGACTTGGTCATTCTTGCACTAGTGAGTCATTCCTAATCTGATGGTGCAGTTTTGGGTAAGGTAAGGGAAGGCGTGTGGTTTAGTGGGAAGAGCCCACGCTCATGGGTGGGTTCCTATCCAGGCCTTGTCACTTTCCAGTCAAGTCTGTTAAATTTTCTGGGCTTCAGTTTCCTCATCTGTGAAAAGAGATAATAATGGCTACCTCATAGGGAAGCTGGGAGGAACCAGCACTGTGTGGAGTGCAGAGAGCAGTTCTTCCTTCCCTTTTCCTGGGCACTTGGTGTCTGAGTGAGGGGCAGAGTCCTCTTGAGGATGTCACTGAGGTGACCTGGAGACTGCTTGCCTGGCACAGTCAGGCCAAACATCCACGCTGAGGCTTACACCGGGAGAAAGCAGGGGGTCTATTTGCGGGGCACAAAGCAAGGAGAACTGGGAAGCTCGCATTTAACACACAGCCTCCCCGATGGCTTGCAAGCAAGAGTTTATTATATTTTAATTAAAGTAAAATTAAATTTGCTGAAATTATAAATTTTATTTGAGATGGAGTTTCACTCTGTCTCCAGGCTGGAGTGCAGTGGCACAATCTCAGCTCACTGCAACCTCTGCCTCCTGGGTTCAAGCAATTCTTCCACCTCAGCCTCTCGAGTAGCTGGGATTATAGGCATGCGCCACCACACCCGGCTAATTTTTGTATTTTCAGTAGGGACAGGGTTTTACTATTTTGGCCAGGATGGTCTCAATCTCTTGATCTTGTGATCCACCCACCTCGGCCTCCCAAAGTGCTGGGATAATAGGTGTGAGCTACCGTGCCCGGCCAACTTTTGTGTTTTTAGTAGAGACGGGTTTCACCATGTTGGCCTGGCTGGTCTCAAACTCCACCCTCCTCGGCCTCCCAGAGTGCTGGGATTACAGGTGTGAGCCACCAACCCCAGTCCTGAAATTATAAATTTCAAATAGAGCCGGGCCTTGCTATGCTTTTCAGGCTCGTTTTGAAACCTGGGCTCAAGCCATACTCTAGCCTTGGCCTCCCAAAGGGCTGTAAGCAAGAGTTTTAAGTTTTTTGAAATAGAGTCTTCCTCTGTCACCCAAGCTGGAGTGCAATGGCTCTATCTCAGCTCACTGCAACCTCCGCCTCCCGGATTCAAGCAATTCTTGTGCCTCAGCCTCCTGTGTAGCTGGGACTAGGTGCACACCACCATGCCCAGCTAATTTTTGAATTTTTAGTAGAGATGGGGTTTCACCATGTTAGCCAGGCTGGTCTCATACTCCTGGCCTCAAGTGATCCGCCCGCCTCAGCATCATGACGGTCTGGGATTACAGGCAAGAGCCACCATGCCTGGTCAATTCAAAGGTTTTTTGATTTGCAATTGGTTAAGGAAGAGAAGCTTTGTTTAAAACTCTGTAGTCAGCAGAAAAGAATGTTAGCTCAGGCTCATGGGTGTGACCTCCTCCAGGCCCCTCAGGAAGAACTTTAGGACAAAGAACAGCAGTCAGAGTTCCAGCCTCAGCTCCCCTTATTTGAGGTCTCTGTGCCAGTGGATCTGTCCGTGGGGGTGTGCGTTTCTGAAAAACAACTCAGACATATGTTCAGATGCTACCTTTCCTTTCCATGGAGAACCAAACATCTGTGACTAACTTCCTTGGCTACTGTTCTTGCTTATCAGGTTGCTCACTGACTTCTCAGGGCTAGCTGGCTAGGTGCCTGGAGTTTTCGTGGAAGGAACTCAGGATTTTCCCTATTTCCATGATTGAGGGACTCCAGCAGGCCCCTAAGAGGGGTCCCTGCTTCATTTCAAAAAGATGTTGGTATTCATTCAAGACAGAGAACCAAGTAGGCGTGGGATGAAGGCTCAGCCAAACTGAGCGTGCTCTGGTCCAGGACTTGCCAGAGGCGCTGGAGGAAGCCAATAGTGTTGGGGTGGGGGATCTCAAGCTCAGGACCTTGAGGTGGGCAGGCTGCAGAAATAAACAGCAGAAATGGCTGTGGACATCCAGACACAGGGCTGTGAGCCTCCTGCCTCGAGTGAGTTTGCAAAGATTCCCAGGACCTTCCAAACCCAAGCCTCTTTGGTTCATTCACATCAATGGAATATCGACCATGTTCCCGGCACGATGCCAGATGCTGGGATACAGTCAGGACATGTGAGACCTCCTCTTGGACTTCTGAGCAAATGCTTAAATATTTAGTCATTTGGAAAGAAGGCCAAGGAAGTACCAGGCACCCAGATCCTGTGAGAGAAGTTTGGCCCAGTCTAGGCTGACAGCCAGGCTTCCCAGAGGAGGTGGATTCTGCCCTCCTGCCCTTCCCCCTTCCCTAGGCCCCTCCTTCGGCACACAATCATCTTCAATGTCTTCCCTGCACTTGAGCCTGAATCCCCCTCAGTGGTTCCTCTCTCCTACATGCAAAGGGCACTCTCTTCATTTTCCTCTTCACTCTGGCCTGGTTTCTGCCTCCACTGTATACAAATTATTTTTGTCAGGGTCCCTAACAGCTTCCAAGTTGCTAACTGCATGGGCCCTTCTCAGTCTTCACCATTCTCAGCCTCCAGGCAGCATTCTGCACAGCTCCCTGGCTGGGCTTCTCTTGGTTCTTCCCCAGCTGCATTCCCTCTCGTGCTGTGTCCTGGGACTTCTGGTGCACTTTAGGGCTTGATCTTCACTGCACCTTCTTCCTTGGGTGCTTGTCATTGCAATGGCTTTAAACACCATAAATATATCGGCAGTCCAAATTGATTTCTCTAACCAGGCGCTTTGGGGGTCTAGACTCCCATCTCTGCTGATGCTCCATAGAATATCTGCCTTCTGAACTTTCCACATGACTGTCTCATCATAGGACTGTCCGTCATGCTTCTTACTCCCCTTCAAATTATTCTTGACCTTGTCAGTCTAAGCTGGCCAAGGAGTGGCTTTTTAAAGCTGTAATTGGTGAAGAAGTAACAGCCACTGGTTTTGTCTGGGTGGGGGTGTCTGGTGCTTTGTGAGTGGCAGTGAGCTTGCTTCCATCCCTGTTTAGATGCAGTGATGAAGTGGCCTTGCTTGGTCTCATTTCATCTTGGCTTCCAAGTAGCCCTGTCCGGGGCTGGCATTCTGTGAGGCTGCTTATGTCCAGCAGGCTGTGCATGTTACATCACCTTCCAAATGGCAGGGGCTTCTCTCTTTTTTTCTTTTTCTTTTTTTTTAGTAACTGGTATTTTGTTTTGTTTTGTTTTGTTTTCTTAGTAACTGGTAGAGGCTTCTCTTTAAACACTTATTTTTCTCAGAAGTTTGCCCTTGGTTGCTCCCTGTGGCCTTGTGTCCTTGCTTTCCTGGGATAGCCTCAGTGCAAAAGATTTTCCTCTTGTCTTATTGACCAGAGACATTTCGATTTGAAAATCTACATCCTATAAGAATATTCCTGATGCTTTTTAATGTTAGCTGCTATTTATTTAAGCACCTACTACATGCCAGGTATTGATTCACAATCAACTTACAAACTCTTTTCTTTTTTTTGAGAGGAAATCTCACTCTTGCCCAGGCAGGAGTGCAGTGGTGTGAGCTTGGCTCACTGCAACCTCCACCTCCTGGGTTGAAGTGATTCTCCTGCCTTAGCATCCCAAGTAGCTGGGATTACAGGTGGGCACCACTGCACCTGGCCTGACTCTTTCTGTTGACAGTACAACACATTATTATTACCTATAGTCACCATGCTATACAATAGCTCTTCAGAACGTATCCATCCAGCCTAACTAAAACGTTGTAGTCTTTGCCCAGCATCTCCTCATTTCTCCACCAACCCCACTACCCAGTCCACATGATCATTGTAGTAAACACAGAAAGCACTGGGCAAAGTCATGTTTTTCGTGACAAAAAAAAAAAAAAAAAGAAAGAAAGAAGAAAACTAGGAATAGAAGGAAAATTCCTCAATCTGATAAAGTACATTTACAGCAGATCTATAGTGAACATCATTCTTAGTGTCAGAGGCGTTTAAACCAGAATGACTCCATCTTGTATAAGGGCTGGGTAAAATCAAATAAAGCTGAGACCTACTGGGCTGCATTCCCAGCAAGTTGGGTACTCTAAGTCACAGGATGAGATGGAAAGTCAGCACAAGACACAGGTCATAAAGATCTCGGTGAAAAAATAGCAGGCAGCAAAGAAGCTGGTCAAATCCCGTCAAAACCAAGATGGCGATGAAAGTGACCTCTAGTTGTTCTCACTGCTCATTATATGTTAATTTTAATGCATCAGCATGCTAAAGACACTCCCACCAGCACCATGACAGTTTATAGACGTCATGGCAATGCCAGGAAGTTACACTTTATGGTCAAAAAAAGGAAGGAACCCTCCCTCAGTTCTGAGAATTGTCAACCCCTTTCCTGGAAAACTCATGAATAATCCACCTCTTGTTTAACATATAATCAATAAATACCCATAAAAATGGACAACCAGCAGATGTTGGGGCTGCTCCCCCTGTGGAGTAGCCATTCTTTTATTCCTTTACTTTCTTAATTACCTTGCTTTCACTTTATGAACTCCCTTAATTCTTTTCTTTTTTTTTTTTTTTGGAGACAGAGTTTCGCTCTTGTCTCCCAGGCTGGAGTGCAATGGGGTGATCTTGGCTCACTGCAACCTCTGCCTCCCAGGTTTAAGCTATTCTCCTGCCTCAGCCTCCCAAGTTGATGGGATTACAGGAGTGCACCGCCATGCCTCGCTAATTTTTTTTTTTTTTTTTTAGTAGAAATGGGGTTTCTCCCTGTCGGTCAGGCTGGTCTCGAACTCCCAACTTCAGGTGATCTGCCTGCCTCAACTTCCCAAAGTGCTGGGATTATAGGCATGAGCCACCACGCCTGGCTTACTCTCACCATTTTTATTTCACAGAGTACTGGAGGTGAGAAAAGGAAGTTAAAGGCACAAGACTGGAAAACAAGAAGACAGTCATTATTAGCAGAGAAATATGATCCTGTACGTAGAAAATCTTAAGCATTCTCAAACAACAAAACAGACAGGGCACAGTGGCTCATGCCTGTAATTCAGCACTTTGGGAGGCTGAGGCAGAAGGATCACTTGAGCCTAGGACTTTTAGACCGGCCTGGGCAACACAGTGAGACCTTGTCTCTACAAAACATAAAAACTTAGTCGGGCAGGATGGCACCTGCCCATAGTCCCAGCTACTAGGGAGGCTGAGGTGAGAGGATCCCTTAAGCCCAGGAAGTTGAGACAGCAGAGAGTTATGATGCTGCTACTGCACTCCAGCCTGGGTGACAGAGAGAGACCCTGTCTCAAAAACAAAGAAACAAAAAACCCCAAACAACAAACAACACAAAATCAAAGAAAAACACAACCCTTTTAGGAATAATAAATAAATTTAGCAAGACTGGAGGATACAAAATCAATATACAAAAATTAATTGTATTTCTTTTCCTTGTTAAAAAAAAACTTTTTTTTTACCTACCAGTAACTAGTTTTGTTGCTTCAAAATTGTATTTCTTTATACTAGTAATAATTCAAGAATGAAATTCTGTAAACAATTACTATCAAAAAGAAAAAACATACTTATAAATAAATATTTTAAAAAACAGTGTGGGCCTTGTATTCTGAAGACTATAAAACATTTTTTGGAGTGCAGCAGTGTGATCTCTGCTCACTGCAATCTCCGCCTCCTGGGTTTAAGTGATTCTCCTGCCTCAGCCTCCCAAGTAACTGAAATTACAGGCATCTGTTACCATGCCCAGCTAATTTTTGTATTTTTAGTAGAGACAGGATTTCACCATGTTGGCCAGGCTGGTCTCCAAGTCCTGAGTTCAGGTGATCCACCCACCTCGGCCTCCCAAAGTGCTGGGATTACAGGCGTGAGACACCATGCCCAGCCATAAAACATTATTAAAATAAAGAAGATCAGCTAGGAGTGCTGGCTCACACCTAGAATCTCAGCACTATGGGAGTCTCAGACAGGAAGATCATTTGAGCCCTGGATCTCAAGACCAGCCTGAACAACATAGGAAGACCTACTACTACATCTGCTACTACTAAATTAACTGGGCATGGTGGTGCAAGCTTGTGGTCCCAGCTACTCCGGAGGCTGAGGTGGGAGGATCACCTGAGCCCAGGAGGTTGAGGCTGTAATGAGCCGTGCTCACGTCACTGTTCTCCAGCCTGGGTGAGACAGAATGAGAAAAAGAAAATCTAAATGGAGAGATGATCTATATTCATGGATTGGAAGAGTGAATATCTTTATAATGGTAACTCCCAACTGATCTAGAGAGTTATCAAAAGCCCTATTGAAATCTCAAAAGGCTTTTTTCCCCCTGTAAAAATTGACCAGCTCTTTCTAAAATGCAAAGGACCTAGATCAGCTAAAACAATTTTGAAAAATAAAACAAAAAAACACAAGGTTTAAAGACTACCTGATTCCATCGGGTGCGGTGGCTCATGCCTGTAATCCCAGCACTTTTGGAGGCCAAGGCAGGTGGAACACCTGAGGTCAGGAGTTTGAGACCAGCCTGGCCAACATGGTGAATCCCTGTCTCTACCAAAAATACAAAAAAGTTAGCTAGGTATGGTGGCAGGTGCCTGTAGTCCCAGCTACTCAGGAGGCTGAGACAGGAGAATCACTTGAACCCGGGAGGCAGAGGTTGCAGTGAGCTGAGATTGCACCACAGCACTCCAGCCTGGGTGACAGAGTGAGACTCCAGTCTCACAAAAATAAATAAATACATACATACATACATACATACATACTACCTGATGCCAACATTAAAAAAGTAAAGTTATGGTAATCAGGATGAATGGAATTGGCATAAAAATAGGCATATAGACCAGTGGAGCAGAACTGAGAGTGCAGAAACAGACCTTACATTTCTGGCCAGTTGATTTTATTCTTGACATTTTAATATGCTTTTTACAGAAGTAAAACATGCCATGAACACACCTATACAGCCACCACCCAGATCAACAAACAGAACATTACCAGAACCGCGTAACACCCCCTGGTGTTCCCTCAAAGTCAGCATCCTGCTCTTCCCAAAGGTAGCCACACTTTTGACTTCTCACACTTACATTTGCTTTTGAGCTTCGCATGAATAGAATAACCTCTATGTAATTTTTGGTGTCTTGATTCATTCTCTTAATGTTATATTTTTGATGTTTATTCACATTGTTTCATGCAGCAGTATTTTTTTTTTTTGCTGTACATTATTTCAAAAGTTGAGATATAATTCATGTATCATAACATTCACCTTTGAAAGTGTGCAATTCGGCCAGGTACAGTGACTCACACCTGTAATCCCAGCACTTTGGGAGGCCAAGGATGACAGGTCACTTGAGCTCAGAAGTTCGAGACAAGCCTGGGCAACATGGCAAAACCCCGTCTCTACAAAAAATACAAAAATTAGCAGGATGTAGTAGTATGTGACTGTAGTCCCAGCTACTTGGGAGGCTGAGGGGGAGGATTGCTTGAACCTAGGAGGTTGAGGTTGCAGTGAACTGAGATGGTACCACTGCCCTCCAGCCTGGACAATAGGGCCAGACTTGTCTCACAAAATAAATGAATAAAGTAAAATCAAAGTATGTTTAATAATGTGTAATCATTACCAGCAGCTAATTGCAGAACATTTTAATCACCCCAAAAAGAAGCTGCAAGTCCATTAGCAGTCATTCCTCACTTCCCCTTTCCCCAATCCCTGGTAATCCCTAATCTCCTTTCTGTCTCTATGGATTTGCCTACTAGGGACATTTCATATAAATGGAATGGTACAATATAGGGCTTTTTGTATCTGGCTTCCTTCACTTAGCATAGTATTTTTGAGGTTCATTTATATTGTACCATGTAATAATATCTCATTCTTTTTTATGGCTTAATAATATCACATTGTTGACCAGGCATGGTGGCTCACACTTCTAATTCCAGTACTTTGGGATGCCAAAGTGGGAGGATCCCTTGAGCTCAGGAGTTCTAGATCAGCATGTGCAACATAGGGAGACCCCTGTCTCTATCAGAAAATTTTAGAGGGCCAGGCGTGGGGTCTCATGCCTGTAATCCCAGCACTTTGGGAGGCTGAGGTGGGCGGATCATGAGGTCAAGAGATCGAGCATCTTGGCCAATATGGTGAAACCCTGTTTCTATTAAAAATACAAAAATCAGCTGGGTGTGGTGGTGCACGCCTGTAATCCCAGCTACTTGGGAAGCTGAGAAAGGAGAATTGCTTGAACTCAGGAGGCAGAGGTTGCAATGAGCCGAGATTGCACCACTACACTCCAGCCTGGCGACAGAGCAAGAATATTAGCCACATGTGGCAGCTCACACCTGTAGTCTGAGCTACTTGGGAGGCTGAGGCAGGAGGATCGTTTGAGTCCAGGAGTTCGAGGTTGCAGTGAACTATTATCACTGACGCTCTTGCTAGTGTTCCTTGTAATCAAGGTAAAATAGTAGTTGTATAAATAATAAAGATGTGAGTAAATTTAAGATGTCAAGTAGATGAAGGAGATGAGCCACCACTGCAGGACTGAAGCTGGGAGGGGAGTGATGGATGTCATCCAATCCCCGATTGCCAGAAAAGCGATCTTGCCAGTGGATGAGTTTAAAAAACGAAAAGTGCATATTATAGAAATGAAATGAGGATCCATCATAGGATTGTTTATGGTCAACATGGGCCGTCCACCTAATAATGTGTGTCTGCAGCATGTGACAATGTGTGCTGGTGTGTTCTGTGTGTGATATGCAAAATTCTGATGCTTGAGGAGATAGGGGCACTGACTTTTATTTTCTACATCTGTCTTTTCTTTTTTTTCCTCTTTTTTTTTTTTTTTTTTTTTGAGACAGAGTCTCGCTCTGTCACCAGGTGCCAGGCTGGAGTGCAGTGGCGTGATCTCGGTACACTGCAGCCTCCACCTCCCAGGTTCAAGCAATTCTCCTGCCTCAGCCTCCCAAGTAGCTGGGACTACAGGTGTGCGCCACCACACCCAGCTAATTTTTGTATTTTTTAGTAGAGACGGGGTTTCACCATGTTGGCCAGGATGGTCTCGATCTCTTGACCTCGTGATCCGCCCGCCTTGGCCTCCCACAGTGTTGGGATTACAGGCGTGAGCCACTGCACCTGGCCTCTACATCTGTCTTTTAAGAACTAAGGAGAGCAAAGCTCCTGTTGATGAGTGCTTGGGGCTGCAGGAGGGTCGTGGTGTTGAGTGTGCTGTCACTCTGCAGGGACTGCCAGCTCCTGCGCTGGCTGTCAGGGTGTGAGTTACACAATCCCTGGAGGTCCCAGTTCCTCATCTGTAAAATACCATGAGAGGAGCGCCTTTCTTACAGGTCAGTGAGGAAGGTTAGCACAATTGACACATGCACTAGCACTAGGTAAGGGCTGAAGAAGCACTCACTGAATCCACAGCTGTGCCAAGGTGGCTCAGTTCCAGGCACAAGGGATACAGCACGAAGGAAACAAAACAGACGGATCCTGCTCCCCAGGGGGACAGGCGGGGGTGAGGAACAAGGGAAGACCGAGACCACACGGGCGGAGAAAGGTGGATGATACTATGTGATGGAGAAGTTCCTCCACCCTGGGAGATGTGGCAGAGGCTGGGGGTGGTATTGTCCTCACGGCAACCCTTACCCAGCTCCATATTCCTTGCCATATTCCTTGGTGGGCCAGCTGTTGGGGAGCACCACCTGTGCCATCCCCTCTCAGAATTGGTCTAGCGCAGAAGAGAGCCTGCATGCTCATTGGTTTCCCAAACCCACCTGAATGTTACACTGTTGTGGAGAGCCTGAGGCTGAGCTCAGAGAAGGTGCTGAAGGAGTTGGGGGGGTGTCTTCCCTCTGGGGGCTCACATAGGCTTTCTGGAGAAGGCAGTCTCTGAGCAGATGGGCTTCAGACCCAGCTCCCTGTGAACTGTAAGCCTGTGTGGGCAGCAGCCAGCCAGGCAGCCTTTACCTATGACTGGGAGGTTGTGCTGGACTTGGGTTTCCTTGAGGTTTCACCCTGGGCGTGCACCTGGGAGTGCGAGGGCCATCTGTGAAAACGTCTGTTGGAGTTTCCTAGGGCTGCCAGAACAAAATAGCACAGCCTGGGGCTTCAACAACACCTGCTTATTTTCTTTCAAGTCTGGAGACTGCAAGTCCAAGGTGAAGCCACTGTTAGGCTTGGTTTCTTCTGAGGTTTCTCTTTTTGGTTTGCAGGTAGACACTGCTGCCTGTTTCCACACATGGTTGGTTTGTTTGTTGAGACAGACTCTTGTCTGTGGCCTGGGCTGGAGTGCAGTGGTACAATCTCACCTCAGGGCAACCTTTGTCTCCTGGGTTCAAGAATTCTTGTGCCTCAACCTCTCAAGAAGCTGGGATTATAGGTGTGTGCCACCAGGCCCAGCTAATTTTTGTATTTTTAGCAGAGACAGCGTTTCCCCTCGTTGGCCAGGCTGGTTTTGAACTCCTGGGTTCAAGCAATCCTCCCACCTGGGCCTCCCAAAGTGTTGGGATTACAGGCGTGAGCCACAGCGCCTGGTCCCACATACAGTTTTTGTATGTGCACATGCACCCCTGGTGTCTCTTTGTGTCCAAATTTCCTCTCCTTAGAAGGACACCAGTCAAATTCAATTGGGGCCCACCCTAGTGAGCTCCGGTTAGTGTAATCGCCTCTTTAAAGGCCCTATGTCCAAATACAGTCCTATTGTGAGGTCTTAGGGTTCAGATTTTTAAGATATGAATTATTTTGCGGGGAGGGGTGGGAAACAATTTAGCCCTAGCAAGATCTTTCAGGCCTCAGGTCTCCAGCTGAGCAGCATGGCAGAGTTCAAACTATGACCACAAGGCAGCCACTCCCATGTCTGAGCCTGTTTTCACATCAACAAGATGAGAGGGAGAATGAAATGATCTCAGAGGTCCCTGCTGGCTCTAAACTCTCAGGTTTTTTTTGTCATTGAGATTCATCCTCTTTCTGAGATCTCTGCTGAATATCCTGCTCTTCAGCAGGGTAAGTAAAGGCCAAGATAAAGGCCTGTTTTCTGGGCTGTCCTTCAGTACAGGTGGAGAAGGTGGCCCCTGTGACATGAGATGGGGCACCCACTCCCAAATGCCTCTCTAGCAACCCCCTGGCATCGCTCTTTTTCCTGCCCCCTTGACTCCCTTAGAGCCCTGGGCCTGGGCCTCAGCAGGAGCTCACAGCTGTCTGTCATTAGTCATTGCACCACTGGCCCAGCTGCTCTGGGCTGAGGCAAAGTTGGCCACTGTCTCAGAAGGACCCACATGGTGTCCCAGAAGACAGGGAGGGCCCTGGGTAGACTGGGCCCTGCTCACTCCTATCAGGACAGAGTCTGGGTAAGTTTGCCAGAAAAGCCATGCCATCATTTGAGCTGGCCCTCAAAAATGAGAGCTCAAGGAGCAAAAGTGCAGATTGGTATAAATTGTCATAGTGTCCTGGAGGGGGCCTCTGAGGTCACTTGGTTAAATGCCCACAGCGTCTTCTGGGGAGACCAGGAGTTGAAGGCTGTGCTGCCTGTGGGCCTCCCCTCTGAGTTTCTTCGGAGAGGATGAGGTGAGGAGGTTCCTTATCTGGGTACTATCTGGAACCGCTTTCCTCCTGATCGCCTAACTGTAGGCCCTAAATTTTAAACACCTGATTTCCCCTCTAAGGCGAGGCTAATCAAACTCCTGCATTCATTTCTGCTCAGAATTGGTCTGCACAGGCCCTTCTTTAGTCTTTAAACTTATCCATGTCATTAAGTCCATCTATTTGTTCCCTGCTATGCGCACACTCTGTCATCCCCACCCCCTATGTCTGCCAGGTTAGCAGTGCTGTGCTTGCCAGGGCATCTTGGTCTGTGAGGGTGCCGGTGCCTGTAGACCATCAATCTTGGCCATGTCTCCTTTTTCCCCACTGGAGTCTCTTGGCTCATCCACATGGCTGCCCACCTCCATTGATGATGTACGTCCTGGTCCCCCCACCCCTGGGGGTTTCTTGGGGACGTCCCAGGTGGGATCTTGCTGGGTCCAGAAGCCACAACTTGCACTCACTTTTTGGTCATCTGCCTTCAGCTGCCTCTCCCACACATTTAGATCCTGCTGCCTGGCAGGGATCCCTCTTCCTTCGCCCGTCCCCACCCATTCATCTTCCTTCTGGAGTGGCCTCCTCAGCCCTGCACCTAGTGTGGGTTTGGGCAAAGCCCCTGCATCTTTCTGAGCTCAGGGCCTGAAACTGGCTAAAGCCTTTGCCCACCCCCCGCCATGCTGCCCTCTGCTCCCTGCAGTTCTGTGCAGGTGGGGCTGTGAGCATGTGCTGCCATGGCCTAGGTGCTGTCATTTCCTTCTGCCATATGTGCGGGGGGGGGGGGTCACCCTAGGGTGTCAGCTCAGGACCATGCAGACAGAGGGCCCTGGGACAGGGATGCTGGGAGCATGGTTGCCTGCTCCAGGGAGGCCCAGACCTGTCTGCCCAGGTCCTCATGCAGGTCCCAGCCCTGCGGACATCTGACAGTGACCACAGTGGGTCATTGGGAGACAGGCAGACCTCCTTGCAGCCCGGAAACCCGGGCATCGGGGAGGCTGTGGGTTAGAGAGGAAGGCCTCGTTGACGAGGACCTCAGGCCTTGGGCAGTTCCCCTCTGTAGCGTCTGCCCTGCAGCGCCCCCTGGCGGGCGCCTGGGTGTAACTTTTGAGGACCCCACAATTGCGGACCTGTCTACAGGTGTTTTTCACCACCCTCTCCTGAGCCCCTTCCCTGCACGTCCCCAACGCCGTCCTCAGCAGAGGCTCGGCGGATCTTCTCCGCAGTTGGAGTTCCTACGCGGTCCTCCTGGGCTGGCCTGCGCTGCCGCCACGCACCTCACTCTCTTTACTGTCGCCAGCTTCCTATTTACTTCCCCGTGTGACAGATCAGGACACCCAGGTACAGAGAGGCTGGCAGCCTTGCCAAGAGCAACAGGCCAGAGGTTAGAGTACTCCGCACCCCACTGCCCAGCTCCACCGGCACTGGAGTCGTCTGTATTGTCATATCCCTGGCTATTTCAGACCAATGTGATGGCACAGGTCACTTAAAGAAAAACAGAGGCAAAACACCCGCTTCTGTCCTGGGCTAGTTGGGCTCGTGGCTCTCTGCTGCCCTCCAGTGGCTGCTAGTTTTCCTGGTTAGGGAAGGGTACTGACCTTATTCACAGCAGCAGATAATCCTCCAGGGTGTTAGAAGGTCAGACTATGGGGCACAATGTGATCAGGACAGATCCGAGGCCTGTTACGGAGATGCCAGCTTAGGTTTGAAGCATTACACAAACACATACAGTCTTTCCAAATGCAAGTGCAAAGCAATTTTTTAAATTTAATATTTATTTATTTTTTATTTTATGTTTTATTTATTTACAGAGATGGGGGTCTCACTGTGTTGCCCAGGTTGGTCTCGAACTCCTGGGCTCAAGTGATCTGCCCATCTCAGCCTTCCAAGTAGCTGGGATTACAGGCATGAGCCACCATGCTGGGCTTAAAGCAATTTTTCACATTCACACAGGCAAGAAAACATTGACCTACCTGAGTGAAATGCAGATTTGTAGTATGTATGGCCCCAAATCTCCCCAGAAGCTAAACGGACCGTTTAATGGCAAAGGATTAAGTAAGGTAGTTGGCAAAAAACAAACAAACAAAAAACAAACAAACAAACAAACAAAAACAAAACTGGCCTGTTGGCATTTTAAACTATTAATTATGGAAAATTTCAAGCACACACAAAAATGAAGTAAATATCACGAAGTTCCATGTCACTTAACACACAAAAGGTTCCCGTTTCAAAACTGTGCAGTAACAGCTCCTTCGTTTTTTTTTCTTCATTACTTCAAGTTTATGACATTGGGGACTAGAACATCTCGCTGCTAGCTCTACCTGGTTACAGAGGTTCGCGGAGGAAAGGGCATCTACACCGTTGCTTTCCCGCCTCGACCAGCGGCCACCTGGGAAGGACTGAACTCACCTCACTTTCTGTGGACACCAGCGTGGACGACCTTGGCGCAGAGCTTTTCTCCACTGGAGAGCTGGAGAGCTGTGTACTGCCAGATGGAATCTCTGATTCCATGCAAGCCTGGGGCCGACAGCGAGTTCCAACGAATTTTTTTTTTTTTTTTGTAACCCATTTGGAAAAGGGGAGAAGTCACAACAAGCTGGCAGCTGTGGGATTCGAACCCATGTCTCTGAAGCAACTGAAGCCTTGATCCAGGGCCTTAGATGGCTCAGCCCACTACGCTTTTTATTGGTATGCTTTTGTATTTTCCTTCCGTATACAGCGTCCCAGGATCCCTAGAGCAACAGGGCATTGGGGCAAATCCACAGGGCATTGCCGAACAACCGCACCTTCCAGCAGGATTTCCTGGGCTAGAGGCACCGGCTACGAAACCGCTCCACGAGCGCCCTCACCAAGAGGATCTGCGAAGCGCAAGCCTCAGAATTTGCTTTGGGAAGGTCACTCAGGAAGTAACTGCAGCCATCCCTCTTTGGGGAGTCAGCATGAAAACAGGGGAAGCCTTCTACATTCTCCCTTAAAAAGCAAACACGGAAGACCGGGCGCGGTGACTCACGCCTGCAATCCCAGCACTTTGGGAGGCTGAGGCGGGTGGATCACTTGAGGTTAGGAGTTTGAGACCAGCCTTGGCAACATGGTGAAACCTTGTTTCTATGACAAATACAAAAATTATTGTATTTTTACAATAACCTGCTTGAACCTGGGAGGCGTAGTTTGCAGTGAGCCGAGATCGTGCCATTGCACTCCAGCCTGGGTGACAGAGCGAGACTCCATCTCAAAAACATAAAAATTAAATAAAATATATAATTAAAAAGACAACAAACCGTGAGCATTTATTGATTTTATGAATTTTAAAAAGCAGAGAAAACCCCTGTACGTCCATTCCATTCCTTTTTTTTTTCTGTGAAATGTGTTCCTGAGGAGATGTTTAGCTCTGATATCAGGATCTTCAGGTGTGTGGCTAAAGAGCATTGTTTTTGCAAAAGTACCCATAATTATCCAGATCTTTTGTTTTACTTCAAAAACATCTTTTAATTCCCCTGACAGAGTCTTCACAGAGAAGCGTTTATTTGTGGCGAGGGCCAACTTATCAATTTATTTTTTCTTTTGGTGTCAAGTCCGAGAACTCTTCACCCAGCTCAAGGTCTAGGTCTTTTTGAAGCTGGATAGTTCTAAATCTTACATTAAAGCCCACCATCCCCTCTGGATTCATTTTTGTCTCAGCTGTGAGGCTTTGCTAAGGTTCATTAATTTTTGCCTGTGGATTTTGGTGTTTTTTAAAAATGCATTTTTCTAATCATGAAAAGAAAATTCTCTGTACAGTGTGCAAGCAAGCGTGTTGCGATGAAGTTTCTCTCCAAACAGGGTTTCTTGAGCAAATGTGGTCTAAAGGTGGAAACCTCCAGCAGCAGCAGCAGTGAGTGAAGGAGATCGTGGCGATCCGGGCCAGGGTGGTTACTGGGAGATGTTTCTGAAAGTCTAGATGCCACTGCCACACTAGGTTATCATTTTTTTTTAAATTGAGAAATACTCAGGGTATGCTTGAGTTCAGCAAAAACAAAAAATAAAAAAGGGAGGAGTCAGAGAATAGATGTGCAGACTTTCCCCCTCCTATTTTAATTTATAAAATCAACACATGCTCACAGTCTGTTGTCTTCTTCATAATTTATGTACGCTTATGGCTTGAAACAATTATAGTGAAGATTGTTCGTGTGTCTCTTAGTAAATCAGCATCATCAGGCACTTCTCAGAGAGTATGGGAACAGGAACCTGGAATCGCACCGTTTCTAAAGGCAGAATGCAGGAGGGCATGACTAGGCCCCAATGGGGTTTCCATGGCCATCTCTGGCCACACTCCCAGGCCACCTCAAGGGAAGGCCAACTGTAATGCCAGGCTGGTTTGTTCCCATAAACCATGTTAAATGTCACTGCCACCCACATACATTGCTAGAACTAGTCCCACAGGGCTGCTTAATTATAGGAATGTGAGGAAATATATTGCTTCCATGCTCCCAGAAGAAGAGAAATGGACATGATGATCATCTGCAGTCTATACTGCAAAAGCAATTTTTAGAAGAGTGTGCTCATATTCCTTAAGACAGAGGAATATGTCTTTTTATACCATTAAAATTTATTAATGGTATTAAGAACTTTTGTTAATGTCTACTGCATACTATATTTAAAATTAAAAACTGAGAATTAAAAATATACTTATTAACTCATCCTGTTAACATAAATAACGTCTTTTTAAACATAAAATAATTGTCTTTTGAAAATGAACAACAACAGAGAGATGGTATTGTTTATACTTTGGGAAGTCTCTTTAGTATGTTTAGTAAGTAGAAGATAGCTACATTCACATTCTGCTTCTGAATTCAATCTGTTGTGATACCATACTTTATGGAACCTCTGGGAAAAAAGGTCTCCGTGTACTTTTGAGAAAATGACACGATCAATGCAAATCACATCTTTGAATTATTATGAAGATAATGACCTCACTGAACTCTGACAGGGTCTCTGGGAACCCCAGTGATCCCACACCATGCTTTGAGAGACACTGCCTGAAGGTAGTTATTGTCATTGCTCAATGGCACTGTCAAATGAACAAAGGTGAAATGCTTGCCACCTGTAATGTCTTTTATTTTTCTTTACTTTTGCTCTGAAAACTTTTATTAGCTGAACTCATTGTGCTTTGATTGAAAGTATTCAGTTCCTCAATCAGGGGATAAACTTGCCTGCTAGTTTTTCCAGAAACCATCAGTGAAGAATGTCTCCATTATCTTAAATAATAGTATTGTTTTCTTCTTCTGGTGTGCCTTTCCAACTTTCTTAGTGAATCCATCTGTCATTTTCTGATTAGTGGCTGAATAGGCACATTTGCTTTCATGTCCTTTTTAATCCTCTTTCTCTATCTGTCAAGACCCTAAATCTCATAGTATGAGTCGTTATCCATAGAACACCATTTCCTCCTACCTGTGGAGTTTAATCTTACCTTTTTTTTGGATAGCCCTCTGGCTTAAATCCTTTTATCAATAGGACTCATGGATTCTGTAAAATGGCATGAAGACACTGCTTCCATCTTCCTTCTAATTAAAATATTCAAATCAGCAAATAGTTACTGAATGACTACCATAAACAAAAAATGTCCTAGTACATACAAAAGATTCTGCATTTATTTAAATAAATTCAGTTTAAATTATGGGCTCTCAGCACTGATTTAAAAGTTATCAAAACAAACACTATATTGGAATAGAAAATAAGATATAAAAAGTCAGAGGACAAAAATAAAAATGTTTTGAGATTTATTTAACACTTTACATAAAAACAAAGCTACCATAGTTATCTTCTATTAATCCAAAATATTAATATATTACGTATCATTGTGAGGAGAGAGATGAATACCATGGATTGTAGTGGTATCAGTCTCTCAGAACCTACTCTGTCTAAGAATCTAAGAATTGAGCTATGCATTTTCTTACTTCCAAAACTAATTTCTTTATAAAAGCATTTTCATAGTCTGTCAGTAAGTTCAGAATCAGAACATATTATCTCTAAGAATAGTACAACAGCGAGCACCTAACAAGGATGATAAAAGCCCCAATATGGGGCAAGCAATACCCTCAATGGGGATTCAACTGAACTATTTGCCTTCTTCACACCGTATATAAACTCCTTGCCAAGGATAATTTTAAAACATTTAAGTGCATAGAACTAGTGAGAGAGCGAGAGTTGTCTGTTGTTTGTTTAAGATGTGGAAATGAGCAGCGTTTACTGAGTGCCTATCATGTGCTAGACCTCACGTTAAGGTCTTGACCTTCATTAATTTCCATAACCATCCTATGAAGTGTTGACCTCGTGAGACACACTAGGAAATGGGAGACACAAATAGGTAAGGACACCAACCAGACATATTCCTACCTAAGTCTGTCTGGATCCAGATGTGAGAGCCCCTGATGTGGTTTGGTTCTGTGACCCCACCCAAATCTCATCCTGAATTGTAATCCCCACATGTCAAGGGAGGGACCTGGTGGGAGGTGATTCGATGATTGGGGCGGTTTATCCGCATGTTGTTCTCATGATAGTGAGTTCTCACGAGATCTGATGGTTTAAAAGTGGGTGGCATCTCTCCCGCTCTCTCTCCTGCCGCCACATGAGACATGCCTTGTTTCCTCTTCTCCTGATTGTAAGTTTCCTGAGACCTCTCCAGCTATGCAAAACTGTGAATCAATTAAACCTCTTCTGCTTATAAATTACCCAGTCTTAGGTAGTGTCTTTATAGCAGTGTGAGAACAGACTAATACAGCTTTCAAGGTGAAACAACTTGTCGAGAGTCTCAGCTGCAAAACTGGGACCCAGTACACCCACTTATGAGTCAACCCTCAGTGGGGGAAAACTACTCCATACTAACGTCCCAGTGAAAGCCCCAGCTTGGAGCATTCTGCTATCAGGGGAGGGGAGGCCCTGCCGCTTCGAGCTTAAAAAACAAACAAAAGTCTTCTATATTATTTAGTATGATCAGTTTGAGGGCTATGTAAAGGGTGCCAGCACATTTCCTCAAGTCCCTTCCTCTCTTTTTAACCTCAGCTTCCCAATCTATACAATAAAACAAACAGACTTCTCTGGTGTCTGGGAATTATTTTCTCAGTTGGCCAGGGACTGAATCAGCTCCTCACTCCTACCCTTCTCGAGGAAGAAGCTCACAGGTGCCCTGGGACTAAGTCCTCAGGACTAATGGGACAAAATAGGATTCCTCCCCATCCAAAGGCTAGCAGAGGGGCCTGCTGAGCCTCATGTCCCTGACCAGATGTCAGAGTACTGCTTCTCTCCCAGAGGGAACAAACAGAGATCCCTCCAGAGTGGAGATACCAGGTGGAGACGTAAACAGGAGCCCTGGAGATGAGGTCCCACTGCTAAGAGTAAATGAGGCTCAAAGATCTGGGTGACCACCCCTTTTATGCCTTCTGTATGGTCCCTGTTTTTGGTAGCTTCACACCCACCTTGGGATCCCTCTGCCCCATTTTTCTGTCCTGTATGGTGCGGCAGGGGGAAGGCATGCACATGCTGGCTTGATGCCACTGAAACTTCAGGTGAGAATGTCACCCTTTGGGTGCCCATGCCCTGCGGATGCCCACTCTCAGCAGGAAGACCTCAAAGTATCCTTGTCTTGGTCCAGGATGAAGGGCCTCAGCATTCAGCAACTTTGCCTCCCACAGAAGCATCACTTTCTCAAGGGATCTGAGTTCCAATACTGGCTCTGTCACTCACCACCTATGTGGCCTTAAGCAGTTCCTTGACTCTGTGACATGATATAATATTGATATAATTATGAATATGATATAGTATTCATAATAACATAACATTTGAGACACAGTAATTGCTTAATACATGTTAGCTTATTATTATTATTACCATTTCACATTTATTAGCTGTGCAACTTTATTAGTTAGCTAGGGCTATCATAACAAAATGCCACAGACTGTGTGGCTTATAAACAGAAATTAATTTTCTCACTGTTTTGGAAACTGGGAGTCTGAGACCAAGGTGCCAGCATGGTCCAGTTCTGCAGAGGGCTTCTCTTTCTGGTTTCCAGACAGCTGCTGTCCCAGTTGAATCTTCCCATCGTGAAGACAGAGAGATGCTTCTCCTTCTCTCTTAGTCTATTTGTACTGCTACAACAACATATCAAAGACCAGGTACTTTATAAACAACAGAAATTCATTTCTCACAGTTTTGGAGGCTGGGAAGTCCAAGATCAAGGGTCTGGCAGGTTCAGTGTCTGGTGAAGGGCTACTGTCTCCTTCCAAGATAGTGCCTAGTAGGTGCATCCTCCAGAGGGCAGGAACGCTGGGTCCTCACATGGCAGAAGGGATGGAAGATGCAAACTCATCCCCTTGCGTCCCTTTTATAAGGCTATTAATCCCATTCATGAAGGGTCCAGCCTCATGACTCCATCACCTTAAAAGGCCACACTTCTTAATACTATCACATTGGTTATTACATTTCAAAAAATGAATTTTAGGGGACATTCAGATTGTTTTTGTTTTGTTTTGTTTTGTTTTTGAGATGGAGTCTCACTGTTGTTGCCTGGGCTGGAGTGCAATGGTGTGATCTCAGCTCACTGCAACCTCTGCTTCCTGGGTTCCAGTAATTCTCCTGCCTCAGCCTCCTGAGTAGCTGAGATTATAGGCACCCACCACCACACCTGGCTAAATTTTTGTATTTTTAGTAGAGACGGCGTTTCACCATGTTGGCCAAGCTGGTCTCAAACTCCTGACTTCAGGTGATCCACCCGCCTTGGCCTCCCAAAGTGCTGGGATTACAGGTTGAGCCACCCTGCCTGGTCACACTTTTCTAATATGCCACAATCCTATTGGATTAGGGCCCCACCCTTATGATCTCATTTACTTGAAATTATCTCCTAAAGACCCTGTCTCCATGTACAATCACATTGAAGGTTGAGACTTTCACATATGAATTTTTGGGGAATACAATTCAGTCTACAGAAGCAACCTTCATTAAATAACTACTTAAATAAACTGCTCTAAGCCTACTTTCATCATTTATAAAATTGAGACAATTGTACCTTTTCTCTCTACAGGGATGTGAGAATTTTTAATACATAGCAAGGTACTTGGAACACACTGAGGCTCCATAAATGTTAGCTCATTTTACCTCGATCTCTACTTACTAGCTATTTGACTTTCGCTTACTTCACTCCTCTGATCTTCAGTTTCCTAGAACCGTGAGTTCTCAATCAGATGATGCTTGGGGCACAGTAATGCTAAACACATGTTGCTTATTAATATTATTATTTTTCCTGTTATTAGCCCTTCTTACTAGCTGTGTGACAAAGGACAACTTGCTTAACCTCTCTGAGACTCAACTTCCTCATGGGGGAAGAATCGCCCCCCTTCTCAGCTTTGCTGTGAAAATAAAATGGCTGCACCAGTGCTCTGTTCTGTTTTGCTTCTTGACTCTGTGACTTCAGGCAAGCTCGTTCTCTTATTTGGACTGAGGACTCTTCAACAGCCCCATGGATCTCAGGATCTTGGTCTTACCAGCAGCTGTAGGAATGATGAAGAATAAAGAGAAAACACTTTCAGCCCGATGCCTGACTAGAAATGGTACTGATCTGTGAGGGCCTGAACCTATGCCTGGGGGCAGGGGATGAGCTCACTGCAGAGGAGGAACTTGCCTTGGTCTCCATAGAGCCTCAGCAGGCCTGAATAATTGTCTTAGACCAGCAGCCAGCAGATACTTTCCCAGAAGTATCACAAACTCCTGAATCAGAGTGGGGCTGTGGGGGTGACTTACTCCCCAACTGTGAAGGGCAACATTTGAGGTCAACTCCGGGAAGCGACCTCCCCACAACCTGTGCCTAAGAGATCCAAAACCATTTTTAAGGACGTTTATGACCTTTCCCTGCTCTAGAAACCCTTCCACGCTCTCCTGGGAAATATCAAGAGCCCTTGGGCTGCTGTGAAGGATTAGGAACTGCAGTAACCTGAGGTCAAATTCTGACCCCTTCATTGATTATTTCTGCACAGATAGAGTTTTTTTTTTTTTTTTTTGCCTTGGCTCTGCTATCAATTAATTATATTTTTTGGACCTCATTTCCCCAAACCGAAAGAAGAGTAATTTATCTTTCACATACATTGACGTTTCTCATTCTATGATTGAAGTCAGGGTCTGATTACCACATCCATCTATTACCGTATCTCTTGACATGTGTTTTTTTTCACCATCTTTTCCACATAGTTGTGGAAATGATACAAATATTAATGATTACATAATTGTTAATCATCATCTGAAATTCAGAACAAACTCTAGACAAATCTCATAACATAACTGTTTAAGATAAAGAGTGAAAGTGAACAGCTATTTGGTGAGATTCATTTTTAAACCTTACCAAGTGGTAGAAGTAAATTAAATAGTTCAATAGTTACCAAAATATCTAAAATATGAATGATCATATAAAATATGCTTGAAACTTGAGAACGTGAGGTTCCCTAATTGCTATCCCCAAATATCATTGCTTATTGAGAGACAGTTGCATATGATACGGGAAAACTTGAATTTTGAAATGCATGAATTTGAGCCTCTTCTCTCAAATTTTAGTTTTCACCCAAACTATTTCTCTTACTGAATCATTTCAAAATGCAGGGAAAGAAGACAGTGTCAACAATGGAAAAACCTTAAATTCTACATCCCTGAATTCATCAGTATGCATCCGTGAATCTTAGATATAGAATTTAAGGTTTTCCATTGTTGACATCGCCTTCAACGGTACAGCTTGCAGGACAGTTCTCCAGATGGCCTTGATTGATCAGGCTCTCTCCTCTTTCTCACTTGTAGTTCTCATCAATAACCACAGAATGTGCTGGAAATGCAGCATCCTGAAATAGGAAGAGACTGTTCAGAAGAGCCCAGACTCCATTTCAATCTCCCTTAAAAACGGGATACCCTTCAACTCAGTAGTCCCTCATCTGTGATACAAGTGGGGCACTCACAGATGAGATACATCTGCCCTAAGAGCTTTCCTGAGCCTTGCTGGATGGGCTGGCAATGAATCCTAGGCTTCTGTTGTTCCTGGCTGCCCATCTGTAAGTGATAAATCCACTTACGTAACTTGTTGTGTCTGGGGGTGTTCTGTTTTACTGGATTCAGGCAAGTTGGTAACCAGGGCTCAGCAAACCTGCTTTGCAGAGTTCACTACCAAAGAGTGTGAAAGAATCTTTTTAATCATTATAGGTAAGACAAGCAAACATGCAAGCAACTAATCCAATAATTCAGTGGATCACCATCTTTGGAGCCAGAGAAACCTAAGTCTATCTCCCACTTCTATCATTTTTGGAGGTACAATACTAGGCAACTTATTCAACCTCTGTGGTCATCAGTGTCCTTATCTGTATGGGGTCTTCATCTGAATGATTAAAATGATATAGTGCTTGTGATGTAGCTGGCATATTTTAGGAATTCAAAATAATTGGCTGACATCTTTCTTTTGACTAAGTTATAAGATTGATATGGATTCAAGTTCTAATTTATATGAATGGGCAATTTAAAAAATATCTGAACTCTCTGGAGTCTTCCCTTTGGTTTGTTCACTTTCATGTGAATTGCTTTGGTCACTATAGAGAAACTTGCATCATATCATAAAGATTAGTCTAAGAAGAGAATCCAAGTTCTCATCTTCACTTTGCTGACTGAAGGGCCTTGAAACATCCTTTCACCAAAATGTTTTTTTTTAACACAAGATTTAGAAACATGATTTTTAAAGGATTAAGCTAATACAAACTAAATATAATATTTAACCAGCTTTATAAATTAAGTTCTTGAGAAAACTCTCAATTGTCTGTAATATTAAAATTAATATTAATAATAATACTTATGCCTATAATGTCAGTTACTGAAGTCTCAATGAAGTAGCTCTGTTTGATAAGCCTTAATTTCATGTTGCAGAAGCGAAGTGTACTACTAAAAATAATGCAAGACTGAAGGAAAGGATTAGCATGCAAATGAGAATGCAGTGCCTTTTGAGTCCTTTTGAGAGGTAAAATGAATAAGAAACGACAGCTTTCATTTAAATGATTAAAAATGATTTCAGAGGAATTGAAGAAAAAGATACAATTGACAGTTTACTAAAACAGCTCAGATGGCCAAGGGTAGGTGTGTGTAAGAAAGGTGTGGCCAGGAGGAATATCTTTAAGTAGCTTGTTAAAATGTTAAAGGTGCTCTTATTTACATTGGAAACAATCTCATATTTGAACTTAAAAGTGCAAAATAAATCCAAATAAATGAACCTATGAAAGAAATGATTTAAGAAACAAAACTAAGTTATTCAAATCTGTGAAGAAGGCTGCACATGAAGCATAATAAGTTTTCATTGAGAAAAATGAAATAGTTTTGAACGTTCCTTCGTATATAATAACTCTACAAAGTAAATGCAACAATCAATAAGACTTTTTACTCCATACATGCACATGTGCTTACAATAAAATCCTCACTGTGATAAATTTCCCACAGGAAACATTTCTATAATGATTACTCTAACATATCTCTAAGTCTACATTTATAGATATAGAAATTATTCTGATAACATCTCTACTGGAAATATTTGTATGCCATTTTTAAGCCATCCTATACATGTCTCTACACTTCCCTATCCACTTATCTGGAAGTAGAAATTATTTTAATATCTGCAGCTGGTAAATATTCCTATGTCATTTTCATGTCTTAAATCTATTTTACAAATGAGACAATCCCATGAAAGCTTTTCTGAACTTACTGCATTTTGTCCATGAAGGTGGCACCTCCCAAGAAGAAGTCATTTGGGGACTGTTGACAAAGTGTGATTGCACTCATTTTTTGACTTAAATCAAATCATTTCCGACACAGTTCAAATCCTTAGGAGCCTATCTATGGTCAAGTCAAACAAATAAACACTCAAATAAGAAAAGCAGAATGAAGTCCTGCTGTCATACATTTCACTTAAGAGTTGCTTTCCTGATGTATCCTCGAGGAGTGTTTGAAAGGACAGTAGTATTATTCTGTGATGTCAAAACATTAATTCAAAAATCCATCTGTTTTAGCAGAAAAATAATACTTTGTCATAAAGCTGAGCTAACAGCTAGTGTTCTACCTGTCACCCAGAGGAGATTGAGAAAATCCCCTATTATCCTAGTACAATATTAGTTATTATTTCTAAGACTTTACGGAAAAAATAGCTATCTGACATTCATATAGTTTTCTTAGGGAAAATATTCTCTTTTTCCAACAGTGTTTAAAGCATATTCAGGCAGCTAGAAGTATGGTTATTTACCTTGATATTGAATTATTTTTCTAAAGTTTGTCATTGCAGATAAAATTGACAAATATTAATAAGGTTTAGTTGTTTCTGTAGCTTCCACACCAAGAAAGAACAGAAAACCAGGAATAAAATAAAAATTCTCTCCTGCTGTGCTATAAAATACATTTCATTCAAACCTAGTGTGAATGCCCCCTCAAGGCTGCAGTGCGTAGAATTTTGAGACCAGAGGGATATTAAAGCTAAGATTACCAAATTAATACCAATTTAGTGCAATTTAAAGTTATATAATCTTGTATAAGAGAATACAAGCTGGGACTCTCTTCTTGATCTTAAGTAATATTTGTAGCTGTCTTACTTGTCTTTCTTGCTTCTTTTTGTAGGTGTGGCAAACATCTTTTCAAAGTACATGGTTTTTCCAGCTAACAAAACATTTGGAGGCCAATTGGTCATCTGGTGCATATCCATTTTTCAAAAACCACAAAACTTGAGCTAGTCAAAGAGACCAAATTGCTTTTAACGAACAAAAACTGCAAAAGGTCTAGCCTTAACATTTTATCTGAGATGTGATAAAAGTGTGACTGATGATTCTTTTTTTTTCTTTATTTCATCTAAAAAAATGGGATACATGTGCAGAATGTGCAGGTTTGTTACATAGGTATATGTGTGCCGTCATGGTTTGCTGCACCTATTGACACATCCTCTAAGTTTCCTCTCCTCGCCCTCCACCCACCAACAGGCCCTGGTGTTTGTTTTTCCCCTCTCTGTGTCCATGTCTTCTCATTGCTCAGCTCCCACTTATGAGAACATGAGGGGTTTGGTTTTCTGCTTCTTTGCTACTTTGCTGAGGATGACGGCTTCCAGCTTCATCCTTGTCCCTGCAAAAGACATGATCTCATTCTTTTTTATGGATGCATAGTATTCCACAGTGTATACATACAACACTCTCTTTATCTAGTCTATCCTTGATGGGCATTTGAGTTGGTTCCATGTCTTTGCTATTGTAAACAGTGCTGCAATAAACGTACATGTGCATGTGTCTTTAGAGTAGAATGATTTATACTCATTTGGGTATATACCCAATAATGGGATTGCTGGGTCTAATGGTATTTCTGGTTCTAGATCCTTAAGGAATAGCCATACTGTCTTCCACAATGGTTGAACTAATTTACATTCCCACCAACAGTGCAAAAGTTTTCCTATTTTTCACAGCTTCACAGCACCTATTGTTTACTGACTTTTTAATAATCGCCATTCTGACTGCATGAGATGATTCTTTTAAAAGCAGATTTCGCAAAGAAAAAATACAATGTATACAAAAAAGGGCTAGAGAAGTAGGGAATGGAGTCATGATTTCTTAAACTAGACAATATTTCTGAATTTATTTTGAGTATCTCTGAGCATTGGAGAAAACTTCTTCCCAACCTCCCATCAATTATAATAAAACACCTTTTTGATTAGTTAAGGATCTCTGGAAATATTCATCTTATTAAGCCCCTCATCTTCGTGTCTGAGAGTGTTAGATTGTATCAATCATCCATTTCCTTGGTCTCTCCCTCCCCAAGTATTAATGAGCATGTCAGGCTTGTGCTATACACTGGAGCTACGTGCTACATCAGTGGATACAGCAGACCTAGCATCTGGACCACTGAAGACCTACAGCCTATGAGGGAAGGCTGACATTATCCACACACATATTTCAATTTCAACTTTGATAGGTAGTCTAAAGAAGCAGTGCAGGGTGACACACACGCATTTAACAAGGAAACATGATCTAGTTTGTGGTTGAAAGAGAAAGTCTTCCAGGAAGAGAGAACAATATCTGAAAAGGTCCTGAGGTGAGACAGAGCCGGTCAAGTCTGAGACACCAAGAAGAACATGTGGATGAAACAAAGAGAGCCATGGGGCAAGATTGGGTGGCAGAGCTGACAAAGAGTTAGATCCAGGGGGTCTCTGAGGCCACATTAAGGATTTGGGGATTTATTTTGAGAACAAGGAAAGGTATCCAAAGATTGTAAGAAGGAGAGTGGGATGAAGCAATTATCCCTGAGGTTGATTCCTACTCTAAAATTCTGTATAAATCTACTTTTCTCTTATTATTTAAAATTGAAGTAAGCAGGGACAACATTATGATTATCATTTTGCTATAGAAATTATAAATTGACATAGGCACAGAACTCATGTTAATAAATTGCAACTTCATTATTACATTATTAAACTTAATTTAGCTCATTAGCCTCCATCTCTCAATTTCTAATGATGACCAGACAATTCCATCTTTACAATTCAAGGTAAACAGAGTCACTTCTTCTTTAACCTTGATCTCTGTTTAGAACAACTCAGTCAATTCAGATTGCTCCTTAGGGTTCTTCTATAGCTCGCATTCCTATCTGGTTTCCCTTTCCCTGTTTTATTGGACATCATCTAAGCTTTCAAAGGCTCTTTCTATTGCTGGGTATCTCTCCTAAGGATTTTCACTCTCCACATTGTGTGGAATTCATCTAGTCTGACATTTTCATCTAGTCTGACATTTTCTGACATTTTCTGCTGATATCCTTCATCCTGCCATAGCCCAGATCAAGTATGGATCGACCCCTTATCCTGACCCAGGCTTCTTTTTTGTACAATCCTCTTCCCCACACTTATGAAGACAGGACTCTGAGTACCACCAGACCTACTGTCAGAGCCATTTCTGTGGCTTTTGCTATTCTGCTTCTAGATACAGGTCTTCCCAAAGAGATTTGAAGTGTCACCATCCTACACACTGTGACTGTGAGTCACGACCAGCTCCTTCCACTCAAAGATTCCCTTAAACATATGAGTGTTTTTATTTACTCTCCAGCCCCACCCCCCACACCACACTACCCAGACCATGATTCCAGGCAGCCTTTGCGTTCTAGTCTCATTCCCTCTGATCTTCCAACCACCGATCAAACCCAGTTTCATTTGAGTGGGCACACTGCTTTCATGTCATTCATACAATCTTCCGTAGTCTGCAGCTTACTGTGTAAACTCTGTTCTATGAATCCTCTAGGTTTTGCTCTTGATATTCAGAGTCCATCTCTTGGAATTCAAACCAAACCAAACCAAACCGAAACAAACCAAATCAAACCGAACCAAATCAAAACAATTATGAGTACATTCCATCCCTTCCAACTCAGAAGAGCTTTGACTTTCAGACTATTGACTTTGCAATAGATTTATAAAAGGCTACCTGGGAGCTCAAAACCTAAAAATTTCACTAAATGAAGTGTATGAGCCTTGCTTGATAAAGAGAGATGGCTCTCTTTTGTAGCAAGCAAAAGGTAGTTAATGATGTCTTAGCACCTACTTAAAACTGATCTCTAAGATTCTTTAAAAAATGTTCTTTAGTTAATTCAGGTGATGTACATTTGTATCCTGGTTCAGGAATAGTTTTTTACTGTATAATTATTTGGGAGAGAATAATAATATTACTTTTGCTAATGAACACTTAGACAAAAGTGGTATTCTCACAATAAGTATTCTCATGAGATGAACTCATATTACCATATATTAATTTGCATTTTAGTTCAGAGTTATATAAAGAATGACCCTAATGGCTTTTACATATAGAAAATGGGACCCCTCCAAAGTATTCTCTGCCATCATTTTCAAGTGTCCCTGTCACTTTTATAATGTCACATGTGAGTAGAAACAGAATCCATCATCATGAAAGAAATTTCAGAGCTTTCAAGAAGCAGTGGGTGAAACTAAAAGACACAGTAATTAAAACCTCAGTTCTTTCAAATATATGTTGGCCCTGTTTCAGTGAGACTAGGAGAACTGACTTTAAGAGTCGTTGGTGAATTGGTTGATCTTTCCCTTTCCTGTATATTCTATACTCAAGAGAGTCCTTTACTTACCTGCTCCTGTTTTCACAGCAGCATTTAACATAGTCAAATGCAGAGAGAATGCAATTCTTTAGTAACTCCAAGGTGCAGACTAATCAACTCTGCATCTCCAATACTGAGACAATGCCACAGCTTCTCAGTACCAAACAGTACCTGCAGGACCATAGAACTCACGTTCTCTGAAGGATATTTCCTTTTTCTGAGGAATCTTGGGCAGAGGGGTATATTAGAAAGCTAACATATCCATAATTTTAAGAAAAAAATTGACTTGATTATATAACTAAATAGAATTGAGCATGGAATAATTAAGTGCTTTTATGAACTTGAATAACTATTGGTACCTTGACCATTATGTGCTATAAAAATTTATGCAACGTATTTGGTGTTCTGGTAGACCTACGAAATAACTTAGTATACAACATTTGCTACAACAGAGAAATGCACATTTATATAATTAGTCTGTTCATATTTAAAAATATTTTTGTCTGTGTATCTTTTTAAAAGGATATCTTCAAATGGCTACTTTTATAAAGTAGCATTTAAAAAGTTGATAAAAGTAAGAATTAAACATTTTAACTCTTTATTGTAATGTACATATAGAAAAATTCACAAAAGTATATAGCACAGCAAATTATCACAAGGGAAAACCACCAGTGTAAGAAATAAAATATCCAAGTCTCTCACTCCATGTTTCTTTTCAATGACTATCCCCTCCCTTCTTTCCAATGGTTTTGCAGTTTTTAAATATGTGCCCAAATTTTTTGATAATCCTTTCTTCAAAAGGTGAAGCCTAATCCCCTCCCCATGTGTGTACTGGACTTCATGACTTGCTTCTCACAAATGGAATATGGCAGCAGCAGCTGTGTTTGACTTTAGGGACTAGGTTACAAGAAGCATGATGTGTCTTTCTTACGTGGGCTCTTAGATCACTAACTCTGGAGGAAGGCAACTCTCACGGCAAGAGAAAACTCAGGCTGCGGCTCTATGGAGGTGTCCACACGGAGCAGACCTGAGGCTCCTGCCACAGCCAGGGAGGCACTACGGCCTCCTGCCAAAAGCCCTGTGAGTGAGCCATGCTGAGATGGATTCCCCTGCCCCAGTCAAATCTTCAGATGACTAAAGCTCTAGCTGGCATTTAGACTCAACTTCAATGAGAGACTCTGAGCTGCAACCACTCAACTAAGCTGCTCCAGAGTTCTTGACTCACAGGCACTGTTAAGATGTCTTGATAAACGTTTATTGTTGTTTTAAGGCATTAAGTTTTGAAGCGATTTGTTTTTCAGCATTATAATGAATACAAAAGATAACTACTCTCCTGACGGCTAACACTATCGTTTAGTTTAACATGTTTTTGAATCTCCTATTAACAAAATCATTATTTTTTCCTTTGTATTTAACTTATTTTACTCAATATTCTGTTTTTTTACATTCATCCATATATCATGTGTAGCGTGGTTCATTTATTTTCAATGTTATATAATGTCCCAATGATAAGTATACCAGTATTTATTTATCTCTACTGATAATATTTTGTTGAGTTTAAGCTTTTCACTATTATAAGTAATATTTATATGAACACCCTTGTACTTTCTTGCCGCACGTGAAAGCATATTTTATTGTATGTATACCTAAGATTAGAATGCAGGGTCATAGGATTTGCAAATGCTCAAATTTAGTTCTTAGGAGCAAATACCTTTTTAAAGTGGTTGGAAAAATTTACACTGCCATTAGTAGTACTTGAGAAATCCTATTGTTTCCTATCTTTGACAGCAATTTATATCATCAGGATATATTTCATCACTTTTTCCAACTTAAAATTGATCCCATTAAGATATATGCAGACTCTAAGAAGATATGAGCAATTCATATATCCGACAACGAACTTATACCGGAGAATATAAAGAATCCCTACAAATAAATACAGGAATGTAAACGAACAAACAAACCTCAATTTTTTAAATGGGCAAAAGACTGGAAGAGACATTTTTAAAACAAGAATATCAAATAGCCAGAGACAATATGAATAAATGGTCAACATCAATAGTTATCATGAAGGAAACACAAATTAAAATTACAAGGACATACTTACCAGTACACACCCACCAGCTAGTCTAAAATTCAAAAGACTGATAAAACCAAGTTTTTACAAGACAAATGGAACTCTTACATACTGCTGGTGAGTATAAGGTGGTACAATTTTGTAAAACTGTTTATCAATTTATTTTCTAGTTAAACATATACTTACCCTAGGTATTCTGCCTACAGATATTTATAGTAGAGAAATAAAAATGTATGTCCTCTTTTTAATTGCAGCTTTATTTACAATTGCCCAAAACTAGAAAAGATTCAAATATCTATCACAAGATAATGGACAGATAAATTGTGATTTATTCATGCAGTAGAATACTACTCAACTGTAAAAGAGGCCAGTTTACACTAGATAATGGGGACTTCAAGAGACAGGCAGACGTCCCCAGAAAATCCAACAAGGAGGTTCAGGACTCTCACCTTGCTCCAATCTGTCCAAATCTTTTGAGTTTCCTCCAGCTCTGAGATATTGACCCCTGTCTCCCTCTCCTGCCTCAGTTTCCTACACACATGCAACATTTCCCTCAGGTGTCCTAGCGCCTGCCCTTCAAGACACCCACAATTCCCTAAATGGCCATATATCCTTGTATCTCCCTACATTTCCTGATACAGTTCACTCCATCGAACACCGATTCCTTTCACTTCTCTCTAGATCTTGGTTCTTCAAGATCTACAGGGAAAACAGCCAATTTACTGACATGCATAACAACATGAATGAGTCTTAACACATGTCGAGTGACAGAACCTAGACACAGAATGAGTATGATTTCATTCATGGAATATTAAAGAACAGACACAATTAATCGATAATAATTGTAGTAGTTTGCTAGGTCTGCCAGACACTTCAGGCTGGATGGATTAAATAACAGAAATTTATTTTCTCACATTTCTGGAGGTTAGAAATTCAAGATCAAGGTGTCAGCAGGTTTACTTTCTGAGGTCTCTTTCTTTGGTTTGCAGATGGCCACTGGCTTCTTGCTATGTCCTCACATGGTCACTTTTCCATCTATGTCAGTCATGTCCTAATCTTCTCCTCTTCTAGCATTGTATTCGAGCCCACCCCATGACCTCATTTTATCTCAATTACTTCTTGAGAGGTTCTACCTCCAAATACAGCTGCATTCTGAGGCTCTAGGGATTACACGTTCACCATATAAATTTGGTGGAGGTGAGGATTCAGCCTATAACAGGAACAGAAGTCAGAAAAGTTGTTTTCTCATTGCTGAGAGTGGGAACGGGAGGAAAAAGGCATTAGGGAACCTTTCAGGGTGCAGGAAATATTCCAGATCATGATTTGAATGGTGAATATATGTTTATACATATGTGAAATTAATAGAATTTTACTTTTTTTTTTTTTTTTTTTTTTTTTTAGATGGAGTCTTGAACGGTCACTCAGGCTGTAGTGCAGTGGAGAGATCTCGGCTCTCTGCAGTCTCCACCTCCTGGGTTCAAGCAATTCTCCTGCCTCAGCCTCCCAAGCAGCTGGCACTACAGGCATGAGCCACCACGCCCAGCTAATTTTTTTGTATTTTTAGTAGAGATGGGGTTTTACCATGTTGGCTAGGAGGGTCTCGATCTCCTGACCTGGTGATCTGCCCGCCTCAGCCTCCCAAAGTGCTGGGATTACAGGCATGAGCCACCGCACCCGGTCTCTGTCATCTAGGCTGGAGTTCAGTGGTGCGATCGGCTCACCGCAATCTCTACCTCCTGGGTTCAGCCTCCTGGGTAGCTGGGGCTACAGACACACGCCACCATGCCCAGCTAATTTATTTTTAGTAGAGATGGAGTTTCACCATGTTGGCCAGGCTGGTTTTGATCTCCTGACCTCATGATCTGCCCTCCTTGGCCTCCCAAAGTGCTGGGATTACAGGCATGAGGCACCACGCCCGGCCTATTTTAATTTTTTTAAGACAGGGTCTTGTTCTGTCACCCAGGCTGGAGTGCAGTGGTGTAATCATGCCTCACTGCAACCTCCACCTCCCAGGTTCAAGGAATTCTTCCACCTTAGCCTCCTGAGTAGGGTGCCCACCACCACACCTCGCTAATGTTTGTATTTTTAGTAGAGACAGTGTTTAACCATGTTAGCCAGGCTGGTCTTGAACTCCCAACATCAGGTGTTCCAACCATCTCAGCCTCCCAAAGTGTTTGGATTACAGGTGTGAGCCATGACACCTGGCCAATAGAACTGTATGGGTTTTGTTGTTGTTTTAAGACAGAGTCTCATTCTCTTTCCCAGGCTGGAGTGCAGTGGCATGATCTCAGCTTACTGCAACCTCTCCCTCCTAAGCGATCCTCCTGCCTCAGCCTTCTGAGTAGCTGGGAATACAGGTGCCTGTCACCACACCCAGCTAATATTTTTATTTTTAGTAGAGACAAAGTTTCACCATGTTGGTCAGGCTGGTCTCGAACTCCTGACCTTGTGATCCACTTGCCTTGGTCTCCCAAAGTGCTGGGATTACAGGCATGAGCCACTGTGCCTGCCCAGAGTTGTATATTTTAGAATAGTATACCACTTTACATATGTAGGAATTAGTCAAAAAAACAAAATTAAAGATACTTTCAGTATCATGATGGATAACATTTCTGAGATTATAGTTTTGGTGCCTTGATATTCCATGTTTAATGAAACATCGATACCTCTTCATTAACTTTAACACTACCAGATGTTCATTCATAAAACAAATATTTATTGAGAATCTACTAGGTGCTATGAGTTGGGATGTTTAAGGCAGCTTCCACAAGTCTTGCAATATTTAACCAGAAGAATTTGGAAGAACTTTGGAAAACCTTACTTTCATTTCCTCATCCAAATTCGCACTATTTTTACTTCTTGAAAGTCAGGGAAAGGCTGGGCGCAGTGGCTCACACCTGTAATCCCAGCACTTTGGGAGGCCAAGGCAGGTGGATCACAAGGTCAGGAAATTGAGACCATCCTGGCCAACATGGTGAAACCCCCTCTCTGCTAAAATACAAAAAATTAGCTGGGCAAGGTGGCAGGCACCTGTAGTCCCAGCTACTCAGGAAGCTGAGGCAGGGGAATCGCTTGAACCCAGGAGGCAGAGGTTGCAGTGAGCCGAGATGGTGACACTGCACTCCAGCCTGGTGACGGAGCAAGACAAGGTCTCAAAAAAAGAAAAAAAAAAAGTGGGGGGAAAATTCATTAAACAGAAAAATATTAGTTTTTTTCTTTTAATAAACGTGTAATTATTTTAAAATATTAAATGTTCCTAAGAAGGGAAAATATGCTGTAAAACTTTTTTCCTAAATCATAAATTTGTTTAACAATATGATAATATGATCAGACTTAAAAAAGATAATGTTTCATGTTGAAAAAATGCTTTATAATCTATGTAATTAATACTGTCCATGCAAGTTCTTATTCTAATGGTAAATGAAAGGACTCCACATCTGTATTTTGCCTGGAGTTGAATATTCTTTATAAAGTTTAAACAAATGGAGCCCAATAACGTATCAGTAAATTATAACATAGCAGATAAGTCATTTATAATAAGACCTTCTTAAAATTCTTTCCCACACAGGTATTACTGTTTCAAAGGCAGGTGATATGTCCCACAGACCCTTAGTTATGTTTAACATTATGACAAATAGGGAAAGGAAAACCGCTGATATAAAAATATATTAGACCACTACTGGCTTTTTTTGTTTTTGTTGTTGAGATGGAGTCTCACTCTGTCACCCAGGCTGGAATGCAGTGGTGTGATCTCAGCTCACTGAAACCACCAGCTCCTGGGTTCAACGATGCTCTTGCCTCAGCCTCCTTACTTCTTATTTAGAAATATAGATATCCAGGAAAGGTAACATGTCAACATGACTGTGAGCTCTAGGACTTCAAGATCCACTACTTAGGCAGACTGTTTCTACTCAGTAAATATTGCTTCACCAAAGGAAGAAAAAAGATCCATCTTTAATTAAAAAAAAAATCCCAGATAATCATTACAAATAATCTCCCAAATGCACTATTTCTTATTTTCTTCTCACTGATATTTTTTATGTATTCAATGAAACAAAACAGCTAAAGGCAATCCTTACACACACACACACACACACACACACAGACACGCATAAAAAAAGGGAAGAAATGAATAGAAGTGTCAAAAATGGGTAACAATCCTTTTAGTTAAAATACTGATGTCAGCAAAAAAGGCAACAAAATAATTTACCATCACTGCTGTTTCATATTTCAGTCTTTACTGCAATTTAGGTAAAACTTGAAATTACAGGCTTTCATACAACACTCATGCTCCAACCAATATTCTAGGTACAGTCCATACAGCAGTGAACAAAATAAATTTACTACCTTCACGGAGGTTACATGCAAGTGTGATTAATAATAGAATATTATATATGAAATGACATGCATATGAATTATTCGTTAGTGCTATGGAGAAAAGTTGATGAATTACTTTAAGAGTAAAGGGATAGAGAAAAACGAAAGGGATGGGAGGCAATTTTACATGGGACTGTAGGGGTCCAAAAAGCTACCCTTGAGAAGGTCAAATTTTGAGTTGAGACAAAAGGGGAAAATGAAGAATTAAGCCAAGCTATGATAAAACCTTACAGAATAGCATTTGAGGCAAAGGAAAGAGCAAGTGAAGATACTCAGGAAAGGAAATGTGTGTATTATTTCTGAGGACCTGCCAGAAAGGCAGTATGCTTGGAACAGAGGTTGTAACTTGGAAAACGATGAAGGCAGTGAGATATCCAAAGGCTAGATGATGAAGGACTTTCACGGTAGATTTAGGACTCTGGGATTTGTATCTCAGTGTAAGGGGAAAACACTTAGTGTTTCTGACAAACACTTAACAAAGTATTTAAAACTTCACTGCGTTTACAGTGGGTAGAGTAGACTAAGGGGGATGAAAGTTGAAGCCCCAAGAATGGTCAGGAGGGTATTACAGAAATAAGGTGCTGGTAGCTTCATTAGATCAGTAGTTGGGGAAGGTAGGGGACAGGATACATAACAAATAGGGAACTGAACGGACTTGAAGTGTGAGAAAGACAGGACTTGAGGATGACTCCAAGACATTTGGGCTTAGCAACTGGATACATTTTTACTGAGATGGGAAAATATAGAGGGGGAAAATAGTAAACAGATGGTGGAAATCAAGAGTTTGGGTAGAGACATCCTAACTTGTAAAGGCCTATTAGACATCAAATTAGAGGTACTGAATAGAAAATTTGATGCACAAAAAAATGAAGCTTAATAGGAATGTCCCAAACTGGAGATTATGTATATAGGAGTCATGATAGTTGATTAGATTCAAAGTCTCAGGACCAGGAGAGATTGTCCAGCAAGTGAGTACGGTATAGTATTCAGATTCCTTTCAGTGAATCACATCTCCTCCCTTCTATGCCGTGCAGTTGGAATGATACTGAATCCAAACTGAAATTCTTTGGCTTGAGCAAATCAGAAATCCCATCTATTTAGCTAACCAATGAATTCAGGGATGGATGAAGATCTGATTTCGGCTATGAGAAAAGAAAAAATTTAGAAAAAATTTTCTTGATTTTCTGTAAAAGCTACCAGAAAAGAAGTTCTCTTTAGAAGGAAGCCCGTATTAAGAAAGAGAAAGAAACCAGCTACTCAGGATAGTCAGTGATCAACTATCAACTGAAGCCACCATATCCCTGAACTTTTAATATGAGAAAACCAGTAAGCGACTTAAGCAGATGTTTCGGTTGTTTATTAAGTTTTAAAAGCATCTGAGTCTGGAAATAGAAAGAAAGGTAAAAAGGAAAGGAGAGAGACAGGAAGGGAGGGAGGAAAGAAGGGAGAAGTTCTTCAGGCTGAGGAGTACAAAACAAAAATAAAGCAGGAAATTTACTTGTTCACTCCCTAAAGGAGCTGTTCCAGGTGTTTCTTGCATAACCTACTAATGCCACCAAGTAGGAATGAATCTTTAGAAATGTGATCCCCTCTGGTGGTTAAGATACTTTCCAGAAAAGATCTTATACTTCTCCATTTTACACATTAAAATTGACACCAGTGAAAATTGGTTGCTTGATCAATGTTGCATTATCTTACTGCTATCAGGTACCACATTGTCAGAACCATTACATCCCTACTGTTGAAACTTGCTTCCTCAAGTCACTTTGAAAAGAGTGATCAAGGCATCCTAAGGCTTCTGAGAATCCAGTTATCCAGTTAGTACATGTGCAGGAAAATTTGTTATTGCTGTGTTCTGAAATCTCGATAAGACCACGGACTTTGTTTTGCTTATTAGGGTAGTGTACCCAGCTATTATTTTCAGAAGATTAATAACAATACCATTTAAAATATTTTTTTCAATCAATTTTCAGCTAAAGCATAACAAGAGGCATTTCCTAGTACCAGAATTTACAAGAAATTCTCTGAACAAAAAGAAACCATTCCAATTAATGTGGCATTAATTCTGCTTTGAAGGAATGGGAAGAGGACTGCAGGGTTTATTTTTCTCTAGACTGTCTTTGCTATTCACCTGGACTTTGCCTTAGTGCTTGGCATATGCAGGGAGAATAACTGAGGAGTATGTTTATCCTTTCTGTTGACATGTGGAAAAAACCACAGGCAAAAGTCAGCAGCTGTGAATTCAAATAAGCACAGTTCCTTTGACAATGCAGTTGAACATCTTTCTTTTTCTAAGATGTAAAGTCTCTTTCTAATCCATCATGTTTTTACTGCATTTAAGCTTTGTCACATAACTTACATGTTGGAAAGTTGTTCAAATAACATTGTAAGTACTTCCTGCATTTCTAATAAAGGTGTAGTTATTAAAAATAATATTTTTCAACAGCTCAATTTGGGGTAGCTTCACACATAACAGAAACACCTGCTAGCTACCTCTACAAATGTCTTGCTTCCTAACGTTGTATATTTTATTCATACATATTACTCATTAAAGATTCCTAATTGGCATTTGTTAGTTATTAAATGAACTTCAAAGGTCTAGGTCTTGCCATTCTTAAAGAGCAGATAGTCTGGTATACGTAAAATTCGAATCAAATTCAAATATTTTTATCATTTGTTTGTTTTGGCAAGTGATGTTCATTTGTATTTGTGACTGGCAACTTCTGGCTCCTTCCTCCTAAAAAGGCAAAATGGTCTGACCACCAAGACTGTCAGAAACAACTCTGAAATGCTTTTGACAAATTTCTTGTATCTCAGTGGCTTGTTGTGTGAAAGAGCAGAGTATTCAAAACATATCAAAAAAAAAAAAAAAGGGAGAGAATTTTAAAAGATGTAAAATAATTATCACGGCAGCAACTTAATTGCATTTGGGTAGTTACACTTTGCTAGAGCTATTCAAACAGTATCTTAAGTCATAATTCCTTTGTCCTAAGATGTTACATTTTAGTCATTTTTAATAAGTATGTCAAGTTTTGATCTTTTTCCTTCTTAAAAAAATTTGGTCCAATGCACATTGATTATATGGTATGGATATTGCTGAGAAAGTTGATTATTTGTCTTCATTGTAATATTTTAATGTACAGCAAGTGGTAGCACACTCTCAGCACACTAGTGAAGTCTGATACCATAATTAAATATGTCTTTCCCAAGATTCCTTGAGAAACCTCAGGTTGGTAAGCCCCCATCCCACGGAAAAATCTTTCCCTACCACACTATCAATAAATCCTACATCACAATTGAGGAAGCCATCCGCAGGTCTCTAGGAGCACTGCATTTGCTGCTGCAAACATCCATTCGTCACATATTATGTGTGTGTGATTATTTGGATCTATTCCTAATTACTGAATTTTTAAAAGTCATTTTGAAATATCCCTAAATAGATGCACAGGCAAGTGACTTAGCCTGTTTTTTCATTTTTTTCTTCATTGTTTCTTTTGTCTTAGCTGGATGTCCTTCTATTTTAAAGTAGATGTTTTGAGACAGAATTTTGCTCTGTTGCCCAGGCTGGAGTGCAATGGCACAATCTCGGCTCACTACAACCTCAAAGTAGATGTTTTAAAAAAGGCATCAATACCCAGTAGTCTATCCCATCACACCAGAAGTCATTTTTCATAAACAGAGAGGAAAATGCCTTAAAGGATTAAAAAAAAAACCCCACCATTTTATAATCATGGTTTGACACTGATTCTGTTGAATTTACAAAATTGTTGAACTTTATTGTTGGGAGTCCTCTGATAACCTAAAGGGGTCCTCATTAACCTGAGTGATCAGACAGACAAAAAAAAAAGTAATAGACAATGTAATTTAGCTCTTTGCCAGGTTTATCCAGTCATTGCTGAAGGCACCCCACATTCTGACATGGGATAAAAGAAAAAAAATGGAATGTGAATTTCAAGTGAAGAAAAATAAAACACTGTGGCATTAAAGATTCATTTATGGTGTTTAAATCAACAAAACTAAGTGCTCTGGATTAGTCTGAAAGGATATTCACATTAGGAAGTGTGGTATTTGATTGTAGGCTCAAAACTGCACATTGGAACAATGAAAGACATTTTCTTGCTATGAAAAATTGTACCTGGAAGACTGATACTGACGCACTATGGAGAATTTAGCAGATTAGCTTGACTTATTGTCATATTCCTTCAAAATGTTGATGCTATAGCTTATGCTGTATTTAAAATAGTGCAATATCTATTTTTAAAGCAAAATGATACATCCTTGTTTTCTCTATCCCATGAACATTATTTTTCTAGAGGATTTGAGCAACACAGCTATAGATTTAGATTTAGGTTTGACAGATTTAGAGTATGTTATGTTTAATTCCTAGAGGGAGGTGCCATGTGATGAACAGGACTGGGAACCTTAAATATGTTACCAAAGCCAGCTTGGATGGTGGCAATGTCTGGATTAAGAAATGTATCGTCCTTTAGAGTTTTCTTCATTCTCAGGTAAAATCACAACAGCTCTCCAGTTTATAAGTGACTTTAATGCTTTTATTTATTTATTTATTTATTTTTGAGATGGGTCTTGCTCTGTCTCCCAGGCTGGAGTGCAGTGGGGCAATCATAGCTCACTGCAGTCTTGAACTCTTGGGCTCACTCAATCCTCCTGCTTCAGCCTCCTGAATAGCTGGGACTACAGGTGTTTGCTACCACACTTGGCTAATGCTTTTACATTTTTAAAATGGGTAAATACTCTTATGGAAAAACATATATATGCACACACACATACAAAATGTGGCAAAGAAGTGAATCTATACCTAGGACTGTACACAAAATCAGATGCAGCATGTTTAAAAATTGAACTCTGGGCCGGCGCGGTGGCTCACGCCTGTAATCTCAGCAGTTTGGGAGGCCGAGGCAGGCAGATCACGAGGTCAAGAGATCGAGACTATCCTGACCAACATGGTGAAACCCCATCTCTACTAAAAAATACAAAAAAAGTTAACTGGGCGTGGTGGCGTGTGCCTGTAGTCCCAGCTACTTGGGAGGCTGAGGCAGGAGAATCTCTTGAACCTGGGAGGCAGAGGTTACAGTGAGCCGAGATTGCGCCACCGCACTCCAGGCTGGTGCCTGATGACAGAGGGAGACTCTGAAAAAAAACAAAAAAATTGAACTCTGAAATCATTCTGCTTAAGTTCAAATCACATTTCTAACCATTTTATGGTGACCTCAGGCGAGTTACCTAACTTTTCATTTCCTTATATGAAAAAAATTCCGTCTCCCATGTAAGCTGTTTTGAAGGTGATAATTGTTAATATACCTGAAAGCACTTAAAACAGCACCCAACTTGTAGTCAACACTACATGCAAATTTTAGCTACGATTGTCATTGTACTAATGCACGTGGAGCAAATTAGTTACCTCACTAGAATATAAACTTAAGCTGTCAGACCAGCTAGATGACAAATATAAATAAAAATAAAAATAATAAGATTTTATGCTTGTCTTCACCCAATGAAATCACTATTAAAACTTTATTAAAACTTTAATGTATTACTTCTGTTACATTTATATCTTCTACAAATGTTCTAAAATTTATCAAATTCTATGACTTCATGTTTTCCTTATTGTTTTGCTTCCAACAAACTACCCTCCCTCCTAATAAGGAAAAGAAAATGAATTGCTAAGAAGCTTAATCATTGTTATCTAAATGACTTCTATGTCTGAGGTTGATCAAATGAGACCAATGTCATTAAGCATCTCATGCTTAGAACTACAGGAGCTACAGTAAATTCATCAGCTTTATTTTCAAAGAAGTATTTTTATTTTTTTTGAGATGGAGTCTTGCACTGTTGCCCAGGCTGTAGTGCAGTGGCACAATCTTGGCTCACTGCAATCTCTGCCTCTGGAGTTCAAGTGATCTCCTACCTCAGCCTCCCAAGTGGCTGAGACTATAGGCATGCATCACCATGCCCAGCTAATTTTTCTATTTTTAGTAGAGACGGGGTTTCACCATGTTAGCCAGCATGGTCTGGATCTTTTGACCTCATGGTCTGCCCACCTGGGCCTCCCTAAGTGCTGGGATTACAGGCATGAGCCACCGCTTCTGGCCAAAGTATTTTAAAATGTGTACAAAAGCTTAAGGAGAAGGAGCCTTGTTGGGAGCACAACCTGAGCTATATGATTTGGAGTATAAATATAAAGGTAAATTCCGATATTCAAGTAGAAACATGGGTATCAGGATGTGATTTACCCTTAGATGTTATTATCTTAGATACTAAACAAGTATCTGTTTTTAAAGTTAAAAACCCAAACCCATAAAAGCATACACATTTCAAACTTTTCCGGCAGCGGAGTATCTTTCAGAGTTTTGCTTTATATACTGGTCATAGTGGTATACATCTATTTACTGGTTTATTAGGACATCTCTGGTCAACTCTTCCTAGTATGCTTATACTGGGAATTTCATATTATTATTATTATTACTTGCAACCAGTCCCTACATCTGCAAGAAGCATGCAGAGGCAAGACCAATATTTTTTCCTGAACAAGTTAGAAAATATAAAAGTTATTTTAGGACTTAACTTGGCAAGCAACTTGGCATTTACCTTTAAATTCAAATGTGCTTTTTATGTTAACATATATATTGAAATTAAAATGTTCAGTATGTAGCTGATTTTAAAAGTCAGAAATTTACTATCTCATTTACTACTTATCCAATCATATAAACCATGCCTTTTTTCTTTTCTAACAAATATGTTTAACACATCTAAATAGAGGATAGCTGTTCATTTTTCGCAATTATTCTTTGTTTATATGCATCAACACCATGTATCTTTTCACTAATCAGTCAGTATCAAGTAAACATATTATTCTACCACTGGTTAATTTGGTCCAAAGGGATGTATCACACGGTGAAAATCCACTTGGTGTTGTGAAGACCAAATTTCCCTAAAGGACACAATGACAGATACATAACAATACAACTCCTACAATATTAACTAAAAAGTGATGTCAAACTCAAAAGTTCTAGAAGCACAAATAGAAGCATGACTTTATTGGAAAAACGTGTTTTAGTGATACTGGACTGGTTATCTCCTCCTTCATTACTAAATTCAGTTTCAACATCATCTTCCCGTCCAGAGACATACAAATAGCAAAACCTTGGATTACGATACTGTTTTTTATTTGAGACATTTGAAAATCTCTTACATTTATAAGTATCTCAAGTCTTTATAAGTCTTGTCTCAATAAACTTTTTTTTTGAGACTGGGTTTCACTATGTTGGCCAGGCTGGTCTCAAACTCCTGACCTCAAGTGATCCACCCACCTTGGCCTCCCAAAGTGCTGGGATTACAGGCATGAGCCACCGCGCCCAGTCTCAATAAATTATTGATATACGTGGTAGACAGATCTTGCACATTCAAAATCTGACTCTTTAAATTTGAATAACTTTAAAAATTTTACTATCCTTATAATGATTAAAGGATGCCTAGAAATTATTAAATTTATAAAACTGTGTTTTATTTTCTTTGCTTGTTTAAGAATAGTCCTTCAGTTGACTTGTGTTTTAAATTTTTTTTCCACGTATCAATTTGAAAGTAATCATTCATACGATTTTGACCAGAGCTACAACTTTTTACGTTTGACATTTGAATCACTGAAAATGGTTCCTTCAGGATGATTATCATGACATTATAATCAAGGTTCCAAACATGATTACCTGTGTGGGAATTTCCAGTCTTTCATTGGTCACATCTTGATGCATTGTACATTAAAGGATGGGATCCATCCTCTACGCCTAAGAAGTCCAACTTAAGAGTTTTCACTTCCTACTTTAATTCTTCTGGGAAGAGTTCTTTGTTCTGTTCCTCCCTCTGTCTACTCTCTTCTTTGGTTTTGATCATCTTACTTCTTTTATTTTCCTCCTACCCTTTCGTGAACAATCTTCCTTAGTAGACTTTTCTCCTATGTAAATAATTCATCTCAGCTTTTACCTAGAGACAGTTTTTTTCTCTGAAATATTGAGGAATAAGTGTATGTAACATTTAAAAATAAAAGAAATGAGACACAAACACCATTAACAAAGTTATCACAATTAGTTAATGCTAAGTCTAAGCATAGAGTCCACCTCTCACTTGAGATCTACTGTGAATGTCCAAAGTTAAATGGATTAACACATACTTAAGATATCATGCTGGTTGGGCGCGGTGGCTCACTCCTGTAATCCCAACACTTTGGGAGGCTGGGGCAGGTGGATCATGAGGTCAAGAGATCAAGACCATCTTGGCCAACATGGTGAAACCCTGTCTCTACTAAAAAAAAAAATACAAAATACAAAAATTAGCTGGGTGTGGTGGACTACACCTGTAGTCCCAGCTACTTGGGAGGCTGAGGCAGGAGAATCGCTCGAACAAATTAAAGTCCTGGCACCCTGCAAATTAAATTACCAGGAAAATCAAAGCTGTTCAGAGAAGACTATACAAAAATAATATTATTTTTAACTCTGCAGGATCCTTTTGAAGGAAAAAAGTTAAATAGAAGAAAACATTAAATAGATTGGTTGTCATTCTTCCTCAACAAGATAAAAGCCAGAAGAGAATACTCAGAGCTGAGGGTCCCAGGAAAGAATGCTTATCTGGGGAGCGACCTAGGTTCGAATCCCACTCACCTGCTGCTTGCTTAGAAGCAGACTACTGAAACTCCTGAGCTTCCATTTCCACGTGGCTCCAGTAACAATCAAATAAGTACCTGGGCTGGTACCTGAGCAAACAGGACCTCGCTCCCCTGGCCTTAGGCTACCTTTCCTGCTCCTCACAGTTCCTCCCTCCCACACAGCCAGTCTTGAAGGAGGACAATCCTGCAAACAAACTGAATGAATCTGTATTTGGCTTGGCTCACAGCGTTTTTTTAAAAAAATTAATTAGCTATTGCCAACATTTAAATATCCAGTGCTGCCTTCTTTTTTAGAGATAGGGTCTTGCTCTGTCACCCAAGCTGGAGCACAGTGGTG
>CAUYLG010001635.1:0-62623 GCA_963573385.1 Cacajao melanocephalus | reverse complement strand
CAGCATTCCATGATCACGTCACAGATTAAAATACAAAAGGAAAATGTGCCTTTATGTAAAATGGAGAGATCTGGGTTGGGTGAAGTGGCTCATGTCTATAATCCCAGCACTTTGGGAGGCTGAGGCAGGAGGATCACTTGAGGTCAAAAGTTTGAGATCAGCCTCAGCAACACAGCAATACCCCATCTCTACAAAAAATTTAAAAATTAGCTGGCATGGTGGCACACACCTCAGAAGGATCTAGCTACTTAGGTGGTTGAGGCAGGAGTATCACTTGAGCCCAGGAGTTTGAGATTACAGTGAGCTATGATTGTACTACTGCACTGCAGCCTGGGTAAAAGAGTGAGACCCTTTCTCTTAAAAATAAAAAAAAAAGTATTTTTTAAATTTAAATGGAGAGACCTGGTTGGCAGTGGTCATCATATTAACCAAGCTATTCAACTTGGCCACTTGCAGCTGGACATGATGTGTCTCCTGATACTATGCACAACATGATCTATATAATAGCCTTGCTGGGAAATCTGATTTAATCTTATCATGAAGAAAGTGACAATCTAGATTATGGGATTTTCCATAGGACTATTAGCATGGTCTCTTTACAAGAGCCAAATGCAGTGCTTGAACCTTGATTGGATCCAAGATCTGGAGAAAAAGGGCTACCGAGGATACTTTGGTCATAATGGGGGAAACTGAGTTACGGACAGCATGTGGTGTGACAGTATTGAATTACTGTTGATTTCTCAGTTATGGTAATAGTATAATTGAACAGGAAAATGTCCCTGTACTTGGGAAATACATGCTAAGGAACTTACAGGTAAAGTGTTGTAAAATCTGCAACCTACTTTTGGATGGTTTGGCAAAAGACTGCGTGTGTGTGTGTGTGTGTGTGTGTGTGTGTGTGTATGTGCATGCATGTGCATGTAGAAAGAGAGAAAAAGTGAAAGAAGGAGAGAAAAAGTATCTGGGGTAAGATAACAGTGGTGAATTCAAAGGAAGGACAGATAGGTGTTCATGTAGTCCTTCAATTTTGCTGCAGGTTTGAAATTTTCAAAGTAAAAAGAAATAATATTTTTTAAAAGTTAGATTTCTACAAAGTTTCTTCTTTTCTGCTCAGAAACACACAAGAAAACTCAGCGAACAAGCGTGAAAATGTAGCCAATTCAATGCTTTGCATACCTTCCACATCATACCAATGTGCGCCATTTGTGATTCCATCTTTGAAACTCTCGTCTTCATCTCCTGGACAATGAGGCTCACCAGTTTTCATTATGGGATGGTTTGAAGCATAAGCTTTTGCCAAGTATTTAAAGACTTCATCATCTGAGGTTTTGCTATAGAATCCAGTGGCCTTATGTTCTGGAGAATCATCAAAAGGATAGCTTGCTACCACTGAACCACCATGCAGATTTCCAGAAAGTACAAACCTTCGAAAATACAACCAAATCACGTATCACTAAAAAAGGACACAAAACACCATGCATTACACAAAATATTTTAGAAATAAACTCCTATATCTCTCTTGACCTAGAAGACAACTCTATCAGTTGTTATCTGTTATAAGGAGACTAACAACAACAGAAAAAGAAAGTGGAAAGAAAGTATTACCAATTTAAGATTTCAGTTTAAGATTTCAAACAGCTTTAACGATTCAAGTTAACCCAAAGTAACTCTAAAGAGTTTTCCCTCATTGAAAAAATAGCTGACTAACACAGTATAAATTAATATTTCAGGAAATATCTTATTTAGGGAATTCCAAATTCACGTGTAGGTTGAACTACATGAGCTTTGAGCGTGCCAATATTCCCCATTTTTTTTTTTTGGTAGTGAGATGGGGTCTCACCATGTTTCCAGGCCTCCCAAAGTGCTGGGATTACAGGCATGAGCCACTGTGCCTGGCCCTCACCCATTTTTTGACCTAAAAAATGACAATTTCGTATAGTTCAGCCTACGACTTGTATTTCGTAATATGTAAATTTCATAGAAAACATGGCTGGTATACATAAATATCCATTGTATATATGTTAGGTTAGTAACTTTTATGCTTTTTACATTTATTGTCCAAAGAGAATTTTTAAGATAGGTAGCCTAATTTTAAAAAGGATATTTTGTTTTTCACTCCAGTTTCACAATATACTAAATCCGCATTTTCAAGAGAGAAGCCACAGTTGAGGAGATTCAGGAAAAAACAAAGTAAACAACCTGATACAGTGAGCTGCTTACAGAGAAACACAATATACCATATCAAAGACTAGCCCTCCATTGCATAACTGTAGAAGCAGCTCTCTTTCAAGTCCCAGTGTTTCTGATTGGGCCATTAAAAAATAAATTAACATGGAGACAAGGCTGCTCCTATAAAAGAAACATCTTTTTTTCAATGCTTCTACTTTTAAGTGAACCAATTTGCAATTTGGTCAAATTTATCTATCTAGAAATACTGAAGAACTCCTTTTATGGTAAAAGCTAAAGGCAAAAAAATACGTAAGTCCCATTTAAGCATCTTTCCCTTATATAACAGTTTAAACCATTACTATCAGTAGAGATTAAATACTTTTCTCTTTCCATTCTAAATTGGATTTTCTTGCTTCTGCCTTTCTATTGTTGAAATTAACTGAGCTACAGAAATTCTAAAGGGGGTTGATATGTAACATTTCTCTATATGCTTGAAAGAAAAGTAAACCTATCATGTCTAATTTGAAAGATTATTTTAAGCATGATCAGTAGTACTATCCCAGAGAAGATCAAACAATGAAAATTACATGTAACACAAAATCTGTTCATCAGAAGGTAGATCTTGGCCAATAAGGACAGTGATTAAACACTAGCATAGACTATGAAAAGAAACTAGCTAAAAACTAATATAATTAGCATCCTGCCAGACACCAGAGAAGAATGCCATTTGGTGTAGTGGCAATGGCACAGGCTTTGGAGACAGACAAATATGGGTAAGAACATTCTGTCTCCCAGATCTGTTGCTCACCATTAACATAATCAGAAGTTACTGCCTCTAAATTCACTGAACCTCCGTTTTCCTCTCATTTGTAAAATGGGGATTAATGCTACCTGTTTCCCAGGGTTGTTATGAAAATTAATTAAGATAACACACATGAAACATAATCTGGCATAAAGACTGCTTTATACCCCTGTTCAACAAATGTTCATTTCTTTGGAGATACCTAGCATCCTGTTTAGGGAATCACTGCCTTACAAACTATTATTCTACTTCCCATTTCCACTGCCAGTCCTTGGGTAATAGAATGATACAGAAACAAGAACTAAGTAAATATTCCAACTTTCTAACTCCACCCTACCAACCTCTCCCCTATAGCTAAGGTGTTAACAATTTACTTTCTGGTTTGTAATTCTAACATAATTTAAGTATTTTTCCCCCACTGACTTTGGGAAAGTTATAAGAAGGCTGCTGGGGCAGCTCAGGTAATCCATTTGGCAACAAATATGTCTTGAGTATCAACTATGTGCTACATGATGTTCTAGGTACCAGGGATAGATGTAACTGTGAACAAAAACAAACAAATGCTCTCTGGGCATTCATAGTCTAGTAAAATAAAATGGATAACTGAATATTCTAAATAAGTAAAGCATGCTACTTTAGTTACATGTTTTATTTAAAACTTCAAAATCCAAGATTCTCTACAAAATGCTGTTTTTCATTTTGCTCAACATTTCTTGCAACACTTCTCAGAAATATTGTCAAAATGGCCTAACCAAATACTTTTGAACAACGAAATATTTGTGATCTACGTTAGTAATAAAATTCACTTAGATTTTCCTTATTCTAATTACACAGTTTTGAAAGTACCAATGCCACTCTTACAATGAAGATTTCAAGAGAAAGTAACTCCTACTACAATGGCTGTAAGATTATGCTTTGAGTCTTTGTCAAATCAACTTTGCAAATCAACTCCAATCTTATTTGAAGGTATTTTATGGTGTCCATTCAAATCAATTCTCTCAATTGTTTCTCATACTTGACTTCAGTATCATATATCATTCCTTGCATAAGATTTAAAGTAGCTGGTAAATATATTATAGATATTACAAATGAGTTTATAAATATTAAACAGTTGATCTCTAAATTGACCCTATTATGCTATCCAGATAACCCTGTAGATAACTTTAAAAAAATTAAGAGAACTTGATATTTGACAAATTAAATTTCAAAGATTCAGAAAAATTATAGATATGTATACTTAAGCCCCCCGAAAAAAAATCTGCACCCACTCTCAACACTATGATAATGCTTCTCACAAACACATCCAAAAATTATTTATATGCTAATCTCCTATGAAAATCTAAGCCGGTATATTCACTTAGAGAAGTATAGTGTGCCAAAAATATAGGGGTCAACTATAAAATCTTTATTTGAATGATAGAGTTAATTTTTTTGATATTTTCTTAAGTATTTGTCTCAACATCCATTGGATGAAGTATAAAGTGAAACAAGGAAAATAAATTTAATTTTCCTCAGCAGCAGGAAATAAAGCCTTAAAATTTTACATATTCAAATAACAACAAAAATCTAATTCGAATATAGCTGGGTGACTAGGATATCAAGAAATTACTCAAATGGTTTACCTTACAAAATACACCAAAAAAGGTGGTTTTCCCATAAGACTAATGTTTGAGTTTTTTAAAACATCCTATCCATAAAGCTGATGCTATATTTAGGCATCAATATCCAATGTTTGTGCTTGTGTTTTTAATTTTATTCATGTCAGTGCTATTGGTTAATAGCAAAGAATATGCATTTTGAGTGAATTCTTGAAGACTGAGTTAGGATGGATATACTCTTCACCACATATAGTCACCTACTTTCCCTTTTTATTAATTAGAGTTACATGTTTGAAGAACAGCTATGATTAAGGTAGTCCACAGCCACAGACCAAAATGACTGTATAGCCTCAAGGTGACTTACACCAAGAGAAAGCTCATTTTCATATTTGGTCACAGCAGAACTGACACTGAAAAGAAAAATCCAGGCACAGAATTTACATCCCTGCAAGGATCAAAGCATTTTGAAGGTGCAAGGACAGAGCATTTTTAACATTTAAGCAATGCAAACAGTGCATTTGATATATCATCTCAAAAAAGCCCTGGCCATCACAGCTTCTGTCAATAAGTGTGTGTCAAAGTCTTATTTCTTATGCAGATGTTCAAAGGTCATGACATGACCGTATCTAAAAGAAAAAACAAAATCCTTCCAGAAAGTCTATCAAGAGGACTTTATCAAGAGGAGTAAAGTCAAAGAAGATGAAAAGACTCAAGAACTGTCCTAACACCCACGAATTTTCTAGATCTTCTATATATGACTGAAATCTTGTAGAAGAAATGATTCCAAGTCCTGCAGAGAAACTTCTTTATCTTAGCTGTCTCTCAGAAATCTTCTTTTAATCAATGAGATGATTAGCTATTGCTTCAAAAGCCTTACGAAGATACAAAAATGAGGAAATAGTGGCAAAGCTGATGCTTGAAAAGGGGAAGTGATGCCTGCTCACTTGAGACACTATGCCTTCTGGAGTGAGTTCCCTCCCGTTTTATTCCTCTCCTCCTTTTTGCTGAAAATCCTACCCATCTCTGGAGACAGCTCCAGCTCTACCTCTTCCACAGAGATGGTCCATGTTACTGCAGCCCACACACATCTTGCCAATGGGAACAATTCCTGTAAAGTTTAACTGGGTACACAAACATATAAACATTTATGACATTCTCTTGTTTTACACGAATTTCTTGAGGTCCTCATCTACTTTTTAAGGTTTCAAATCTCACGAAATGCTTAGTAACACTCAGTGTGTATTAAAAGTGTGACAATTAGCCATTCTGCCCAAGCTAATAAGGTGCACAAATGGCATCAGAAACCCTTCAGAATCTAAAATGAAGCGGCTCACAGATCTGTGCAAGTTCTCCAGCTAAGTCCGTATCTCCTTAAGCTGAGTCAGAGGTAAAAATTGGAGAAAAACCAGTTCTGTCAAATAGGCAAAAGGAAGATCCTGGGAATATCTGCCATTTTGGGGCTCCAGTCTCCCTCCGTGGCTAAGAGGACTATCCGGAATCAGACTGCCTAATTCTAAGTCCCAATCACACTCCTATGTAAATCAGTTAACCAATCTGACCCTCAATTTCCCGGTATGCAAAACTGAGGGTGTCTATGACATCAGGTTGTGGCCAAAATAAAGTGAGATACTGCAGTCACAGAAAGACTCAGCACAGTGCCTACAACATTAGGCACTTTTGATAGAAGATAACAACATTGACAGCTTATCTATAAAATGTGTGAGCTGACCTAGGTTATCCTTAAGATCTCTTCTCGCTCATATTCTATGGCCCTGTAAGAATAGGGACCATAATGTCAAAAAGAAGTGTCCCCTCCAGCATCCCTTGAACAAATAGCCTCTAGGAGGCAATTCTTTGATGATTAGCGAGAAGGGAGGCTCGGCGGCCTTGGCTGTGTCCCCGTTACAGAAGGGAGTCTCCTTTCACCTTCGCCACCGCCACCCCTTCTGCCAGCATTGTTTGAGCGCCTACTGGGTGCCGGAGCCAGCCTCGGCCCTTGGGGGCTCACACGGACGGGGAGAGGGGCGGAAAACACTCACTTGTTCCTGCGGATCCACTCGATGAGGGCGCGCACCTCGGGCACCTCATCCAGGGCGGGGGGCTCGCCGGTGCTGAACTGGTCGGGAAAGCTGCGGTTGAGGTCGCGGCCGCGGCTGTTGTCGCGGCCGCTGGCCCCCGGCGGGCCGCCGTCATCAAGGCCACAGTCGCCCTCGCGGGCGCGCTCGAAGCCATCGGGGTTGAGGCTGGGCAGCAGGTACACGTCGGTGGTGTTGAGCAGGCGGACCAGGCGCGGGTCCCCGCGGCGGTAGCCGGCCGCCAGCTCGCGGGCCAGGTAGATCAGCACCTGGCGCGACACGGTCTCGTCGCCGTGCATGTTGCCCACCAGCTTCACCTGCGGCCGGCCGGGCACCAGCGGCCCCGCAGCGTCGGGCCCGGCAGCGTCGGGCCCCGCGTCGCCCTCAGGGATTAGCGACCCCAGGCCGGCCGTGAGGCGCAGCACCCACAGCGGCCGGCCCTCCACCGAGCGGCCGATGCTGAAGAGGCGGGCCAGACCGGGCGGCCCTGCGGCCGCTGCCTCCCTCAGCGCCGAGCCCAGCTCCTCTTCGTGGTAGTAGCGGTCGAACTGGCCCTCGGCCGCCTCGGCGCCCGCGTTCGTCGTTGTCGTCGTCGCCTCCGCCTTCTTGATGTGAGCTGCCCAGGCAGAGCTCTTCAGCAGCAGCAGGCACAGGAGCAACGGGAGCCGCCCCAGCTGCCAGGGCGGCCGCTCGTCCAGACCGCTCGCCATCTTCCAGCAGCTCCGCTAACCCCGGCTCCGCTCCCACGGCTCCGCGCTCCGGGCGGTCAGGGCCCGCCGGATCCTCTCCGCGCCTAGCAACCCCATCCCGCCCTCCGGCCGCAGCCAATCGCAGACGGGCCTGCCGGTGCGTCACCACCAGGGGGCGGGGCTTCCCTTAAAGCAGCCGATTCCCTCTGGACCGGCCTGCCCTCCTCCCGTCCCGGACGAGTTTGGTCAGTGTCTTCCTTCGCCAAGGTTTTTCTTCTCTTCTCCGCCTCCTTGTTTCCTCTTCTGCGTGTGCTCCGCTTCTCTTCTCCCTCAGTCTCTTCTTTATGGCTTCTCCGCTAAATTATCACCCATTTTTCTCTGAGAACTCCTGCTAGTTCCCTTCCCACCTTTGTTGCTGCCTTTCTCAGCTGCGCTTCAACGCTTAGAACCTAGAATGGAAAGAATCAAAAGGTTCGAAAGAATCAAAGAGCTCAAAAAAAAAAAAATCAATAGGTTCGAAAGAATCTACGTTCGGACAGTCAAAGCCTTAGCCCAGTCTCCTGGGCGCCTTCTCTCCGCATCCGCCCCGCCTCGGCGGGAGCCCCGCTGTCCGCGCGGTTGCACGGGACGCCTCGCGGGGAGGAAGGCTCGCACCTCACCGGGCGGCGCATTCCTTTTTTGAGTTGCTGCTTGGAAAGAAGGTGTCACTTTTATGTCTAGCGGAAATGTGCTACGCAGTAGGCTCCCTTTGTGTTAATGTTGTCTATTTCTTAGGCGTCACCCCACGTTGTTTTACTGCAAATAGGTCCGTGTGTGTGCTGGCCTCGGCCTTCATTAGGCAGATTTCATTTCACAGCTCGCCGGCCCGCTTCTCACACCTCTTCGGAGCAAGTTGTATATTTAACTATGGCCTTGGAATGACATATTTTAAAACAGCAGGTTTGACGTTTCTGGAAACACTCGCTTGGCATTCCTGAACTCCTCAGTGTTCAGCCAAAGATGGCAATTAGAGTGTTTCATCAAGTCTACAGAAGAGGTCTTTTAAATCAGCCTTGGTAGGCTTTAGTTTCTTTAGCTTAAAGAAACACAAAACTTTATCCCTTTATCGGGTGCGAAATTCTACCCATCTAACAACATAATCGCAACAACTGTGGTATTTCCTTCTTTCAGAGCCAGCTATTTCAGGGCCCCTTCCCTGAACTATGACTGAATCCTGATTTGGCCAACAGAGTTCATTCGTTCATCAAATATTTATTGAGCAACTTTTATGTAAAAGTTAGGTGCTGGGAAACAATTCATTCTTCTGCCCAGTCAAGACATTCAGTGCAGTTTGTGATGAATGCTACGACAGAGGGGTGCAGGTAAGGGAAATCTCTGAACTTGAGGAGGAGGAAAGGAGGAGAGAAACCATGGAGGAAGGGAAGGATCCCAGGCAGGAAAGGAAGCAAACAGAAGGCTGCAGAGTTTGAGAGCAGATGTCTTGTGTTCTGGGAATTGCATGCAGGGTCAGGATTACTGGGGTGAAGGGTCTCACAGGTGCGGAAGTGACAGAAGAGCCTCAGAGGCCAGGCTCCAGGAAGCTACATTTGATCTGGAAGGCCATGGAGAACCACAGATGTGTTTTCAGCTAGTTTAGAAAAATCCCTCTGACAGTAACACGGAAAATTGAATGGGAGGCCTAAGACTTGAGGCTGAGAGACCTGGAAGGAAGCTGCAATCCAGAAAGACATGATGAGACTCTGAATGAGGGCAGTGCCAGTGCAGGTGGAAAGAAGGAAATGGATCTGAAAGACCTTTGGAAAGGAAAGTGGACAGGATCTGGAGACAGAGAGGATTGTAGGCTGATTTCAATTACAGCCTAAGCAACTTGCAGGTATTCACTGAGGTACAGGCCAGGAGAAAGCACAGGTTTAGGTGAAGATGTTGAATTTAGTATTCCGCCATGGGAGCGAGGCTGTCACTCTGGTTCTGTGAACGGCTCCTTTCCTCCATGCCCCATTTGATCTAGTCTACATTATGCACAGCAGCTGCAACTCATCAGAAGCAAAGCCACAACTCTGTACAGAGACACCTCCTACCCCCTGGGAGTGCTCAACTATTACACTCTGCACTTTTCCAGTAATCCAAGTCAAAGAAGCCCCAGAGGACAGGTTAACCTCTAAATCAAATATTTCCTTTTCTACCACGTTCACTCTCCTTTGAAACCTCTTCTAGCCCCTTTACTCCTGCAGCCTCATCTAGTGAGGCAGGCTGAAATGTAAATAAACAGGCATGAGGGAAGTGAAATAATATGGGAATGTAACTTGAGCCAGTGCCCTCCCAGAAATCCTCAGGCCTTCCATGGTGCCTTTGAGGCTTCTTTCAGGTCTGCAGCCTCCTTCCTTAGCAGGTACACTGTTGCCTGTGGTTAGAAGTGAAACCCAAAGCTCTGGATCTCAGTCACTGCTCACCCGAAGGGCAAAAGAAGGCAGAGGGCAGGCTTTGTGTTCACCTGCAACCAAATACCTCCAATTGTGTCTGAGAAGTCTTGAACCTTGTGACAGGTGTTCCTTTCCTTTTTTGCTGGGATTACAGGCTTGAGCCACTGAGGGAGGTGACTCTTCATTATAATGGCTTTTGTGTGTTTTTTCCAAAAGCAGGTTTTTGTTTTTTGTTTTTCAAGCTCACTATATAGAAATAGTTTTATTACAGCAGTTAAGCACACACACTCTAAAGTCACACTCCCCAGGTTTAAGTCTTGGATCTGTGGCTTGCCAGCTGTGTGACCTCATGACTCCTCTCTTTATCTTTGAAATGAGAATGATAATAGCACCTGCCTCATAGGACTGTTGTGAAGACAAAATGAGTCAGCCAATGTAAAGGGTTTAGTATAGTGCCTGTTACGTAGCTCTTGTCCCGCAGACACATCCAGTCCTTTGTTGTGTCTGTGTTCTCTGTCCCTTCCTAGATTCTGTCCTCTGGGAGGGAAGAGACCTCCTTCGTTCATCTTCCAATCCTCCTGTACCTGGCACAACAGACCTTTCACCAGATTGAGTGCTCCACAAACATTTGTAAAATTGAATTTGTAAATCTGCAGGTGTTTGTGCTGGACAATGAGACATTTACAAGTTCCTAATCTATACTGTGCTTTAATTACCTATGAATCTTGTAAAGAACATGGTTCTTGAATCAGGCTGGTCATCTAAAAACTTCTGCCCTAAGACTATACTTTCAGGGATCATTTCTATAGTTCATTACTAAAAACTTCTGCCCTGTTTTAAAAAATCCAGGTCAACTATTCGTCATTTCTTGGTTCTGGGAACATTTCAAATCTCTTCTAGCTAAATGTTTGAGGTGATGGCTATCCGGAATGCCCTGGTTTGATCATCATATGTTATATGCATGTATCAAAATATCACATGTATCCCATAAATATACAATGATCATGTATCAAATAAAAATTTTTTTAAAAATCACATCATTGCCACTCTGCTTCCGTGAACAGGGAGCCTTTTTACCTTCAGGCCTTTCCCAAGTTCCTTCCACTTGTAAGGTCACACCTTTTCCTTGGGGGAAAGGTGCAAAACCTGTCCGGAGTTCCTGCCACCACACACTGGGATTCAGTGCACTTTACTCACTCTGGCTATATGTACATTATGTGCATATCTAACTAACAAACAATGAGAAAAGGTGAGAGAATGAAAGTAGCAGCCAAACTTAAAACAGATGTAGGGCTGGGCACTGTGGCTCACACCTGTAATTCCAGCACTTTGGGAGGCCAAGGCAGGTGAATCACCTGGGGTCAGGTGTTCAATACCAGCCTGGCCAACATGGTGAAATCCCATCTCTACTAAAAATACAAAAAAATTAGCCGGGTGTGGTGTCGGGCACCTGTAATCCCAGCTACTTGGGAGGCTGAGGTAGGTGAATCACTTGAACCCAGGAGGCAGAGGTTGCAGTGAGTCCAGATCACGCCATTTTACTCCAGCCTGGGTGACAAGAGCAAAACTCCATCTCAAAAAAAAAAAAAAAAGATGTACCTGTTGGTTAAAAACTGTGGAAAGAATGTGTGAGTAATTTTAAAGGTTTACTGACCATTAACAAAAATAAAATGCAATATGCTGGTGACCAGTAATGTGGTTAGTTACCTGCAGAGGAAGAAATTGAAGAATTAGTTTCTTCAATTAGGGCCATGGAGACACACTAAGTTTTTTTTTTGAGACAGAGTCTTGCTCTGTCACCCAGGCTGGAGTACAGTGGTATGATCTCGGCTCACTGCAACCTCTGCCTCCCCTCCCGGGTTCAAGCAATTCTCCCACATTAACTTCCCAAGTAGCTGGGAATACAAGCACATGCCACTACACCCAGCTAATCTTTGCATTTTTTTGGTAGAGACGTGGTTTCACCATATTGGCCAGGCTGGTCTCGAACTCCTGGCCTTGAGTGATCTGCCTGCCGGAGCCACCACCCAGCCAGAGACTTAAAGAAGAATTAGAGGAACTGACAAGAAGCTGTCCGTGGAAGACAAGAATGATGGAAACATGAAATGGCATCTAATTAGAATTTTCATAAATTTGCTACGGTGTTACAAGCAGCAAAATAATAATAAGAATAAAAGAATGATTTTCTGAACTGGAATTTTTAAAAATAAAGTCTGAAAATGGGCAAATTAAGGGAATTTTCAAGAGAACCTTTGGCCACATCAGTTCTTACAGGTGCTGTTGGTTCTCTGCCCTGATTCTCTCTACCAGGCTCGTGCACCCATCTCCTAGCTGATGCTTACTTACATCTGTATCTTGTTGGGAAGATTTCCCTTGGCTGGCAGGAGCTAATTTGTCCAGAAATGCTTAAGAAATTACGCACACTGCCTGCACCCCACCTCTTTCCAGGGTCATCCTACTCCTATATAGGCCCCCTTGCCTCTGTATGAGACAAACTTTGGAGCAAGATATGCTCCCGATAGAGCTTTCTGCAGAATCAGGCTGAGGTAAGGTTCTTTTTTCATTCTTGCTTAGCATCTTCTTCTGATCTGCTTCCCTTACTTACAGGTTTCTCCCAAGGGCACTCTTTCAATAAATCACTTATGTAAGCATCCGTCTCTCAGGCTATGCTTTTAGGAACCTGCCTTAAGACAGTCAGGTAGGATGTCACTCCATGGTATTTCCCTCTATGGGGATAGATAGAATACATTTTGCTTTCCTTGCATTATGTTTTGTTGTTTGTTTTGGTTTAAATGTTGGGGGCTGTTATTTAGGGTGAGGGAGAATTTTTTTCTTTTTGTTTTTGAGAGAGCGTCTCGCTCTGTCCCCCAGGCTGGAGTACAGCGGTGCTGTCTCAGGTCACTGCAACCTCCGCCTCCCGGGTTCAAGCGATTCTCCTGCCTCAGCCTCCCGAGCAGCTGGGACGACAGGCACGTCCCACCACGCCTGGCTAATTTTTGGTATTTTCAATAGAGATGGGGTTTCACCGTGTTAGCCAGGATGGTCTCAATCTCCTGACCTTGTGATCTGCCCACCTTGGACTCCCAAAGTGCTGGGATTACAGATGTGAGCCACTGCACCCAGCCGCGAATTTTTTTTTGTGTATGTGTATTTATTTTTACCAGAGTCTCACTCTTATCACCCAGGCCGGAGTACAGTGGCATGAACACAACTCACTGTAACTTCGACGTCCTGAGCTCAAGCAATCCTCCTGCCTCTGCCTTCCTTGTAGATGGGACCACAGGCATGCATCACCATGCCTGGCTATTTATTTTTATTTTTTGTAGAGACGGGGTCTCACTTTGTTGCCCAAACTGGTCTCAAACTCCAGGGCTCACATAATCCTGCCTCAGCCTCCCAAAGTGATAGGATTACAGGCATGTGCCACTGTGCTTGGCCTGGTGTAGAGTTTTTGGTTTTGTTTAATTATGTTCGTTTAACAGTTTTCTCTTACTTTCTTTATGTCTTCATTTTTCTAAGCCAAAGAATAATAAAAGATGTTTACCGAAATTTCTTTTAAAATTTGGCTGAGGTTAGGTAGGCCTATTCTATCTTAAATTTTAGTTAACCCTGTTTCTAGGGCATAGATTATGCTATTTCCCAATTGTCAGAGCATGACAGTAATTTTGATCTGTATTTCCAAAAGACTCACTATGGCCAGCACTGAATAAACAGTAATTCTATTATCATGAGGCAGGGAAGGAGCAAAGCAGGCATCAGATACTTTCAATTGTACGAATCAGAAAACCTGACTCATTCTAGCTTAAATAATAAATGGAATTTATTGGCTCATACAACTGAGAAGTCCAAAAGAGAAGTCTGGATTTGGGCATAGCTTTATCCTGTGGCTAAATGGGCACAAAACACCTGGTTTCTTTTTGTCCCGTAGCCCTGCCTTCTACAATGTTCACTTTATTCTGACTCCCCTGGTGATTCCAAGAGGGCTGCCAGAAGCTCCCAGTGCTACACGTGTTCTCATTCACAGTTCAGCAAGAAAAGAGAGGACGCTCTTGTCCTTGCAAAATTGCCAAGTGTAACTCAGATTGGAACTGCACAGGTCACCTACCTTCTCCTGAACCAGTTGCTATGGCCAGGGAGATGGAATATGCTGATCAACTTAGTTTAGGATATGAACCCTATTGCTGGTACTGGGAATGGAATCTGATTCCCATGAACTACATGGATCCCCACATGGAAATCAGGGCCTTTGGCAAGGGGGACAAACCAATAAACACCAACCTGCTTCATCAAACAAGCAAAGGCAGCAGAATACTGTATTCACTCAGCATTTATGAGCGTGCCCTGTCCTGGGCTGCGGGACACATAACTGCGTATGAGACAGAAGGAAGACGAGAGGGAGGAAAAAGAGGAAGTGCAGTGTGATACGTGACAGTGTGAACAAAGTGTTGATAACCAATGCCAACATGGCACTTTAGAGTTTATGCTTTTCATACAGTTTGCCTCACTAATCCCCACGATTGGAAAAGGAAACTTGTCCTTATTTTTGGATGTCCAGTGTCTGAACTCCCTCCCTTCATCTGGGGAACCCTCCAGCTTAGGAGTCATGGTGGAAGGCAGGGCCTTCTTCTACTCTGCAGGCTGAAAATGCCGGGTGCTTGCTCTCATAGGACCTGAGACACATAGTCTAGTTTTAACCAAGCAGACGAATCTGTGGCAGGCTTTGAATTGGGAGCTAGTGACACAAAGAAGCAGAGGCTGTGGATAATTCTTTCTAGCTGTGGTGGGGGAGATGGCAGCAATATAGAGCTTCTGGGGCGACAGAGCTAACAGAACACCCAACCCCCAGTGCCAGTGGTGTTGGCAGGACAAGCTGCAGCAGCTGTACTTGGTGAGAGTCGAGCGGTCTCTGAGGTCCTACTGCTTGCTTCGCAGCATTCTTCCTATCTGTTTAAAACCCCTGATTTCCCAACTCTCCTAGCAATTCTGTGAACCAACAAATATCCTTTTAATAAATTCAACCAGACTCGGTTCCTATGGCTGCAACTTGTGGAAATACAACCCTTTCGGGTCAGTATTATCGTAATTTTGCAGGTAAGAATACAGGCTCTGAGACATTACATTACTGGTGCCCAGAACCACACTATTTTCCAACTTCAAACCCCATCCTTTATTCAGTATATGTCTTATTCTTAGGTGAAGAGCAACTGGAAAAGTTTCCTTCATTCCTAAAACACTTCCTTCCTCTCCCCGTCTGTTTAGTGTCTAAATGCACTATTAGAGAGGAGTTCTCTGAGTCTGAAAGGCTTTTCCCTCAATTAACAGGCAAACATCAAGGAATCTTGAGATCAGCTGACCCTTAAGGAATGGGCAGAAAAAGTGGGAATGCTTACCTTAGAGAGGATTTGTTTAACAGGCTTCTTGGAGTGCAAAGGCCCATGAGAAATGCAGATGAGAGAGAAAAATACTGAAAGAGGAGGAATCGGGTTGCCATAGCCAATGGTACCTGTGTGACTAGGGCAAAAAAACCAGAACTTGCCCCCACATTTCTAAAGAGAATCTTTGATTTAGCTGCCTGGTCACCTGGATAAACAGTGGCGTTCTAAGTCAGGAGAGGCACAGGAGAAATGAGACTGCATGATGCTAATGGTTCTCAGCCCTGGCCACCCTTTTGTTTTTCTTGTTTTGTTTTCTGTTTGAGACGGAGTCTCGCTCCATCATGCAGGCTGGAGTGCAGTGGCGCCATCACGGCTCACTGCAACCTCCGCCTCCCAGGTTCAAGTGATTCTCCTGCCTCAGCCTCCCAAGTAGCTGGGATTACAGGAGTGCACCCCCACACCGAGCTAATTTTTGTATTTTTAGTAGAGATGGGGTTTCACCATGTTGGCCAGGCTAGTCTTGAACCCCTGACCTTAGGTGATCTGCCCACCTCGGCCTCCCAAAGTGCTGGGATTACAGGCATGAGCTGTCGCACCTGCCCCTGGCTACTCTTTTGAGTAGCCCAGGGGACCTTTAAAATATACTGGAAGAGGGCCAAGGGAAGTGGCCCACACCTGTAATCGCAGCACTTTGGAAGGCTGAGGTGAAAAGATTGTTTGAGCTCAGGAGCTCCAGACCGGCCTGGGCAACATACTGAGACCGTCTCTGTTTTTTTTTTCTTAAATACATATTAAAAATAACATAAAATATACTGGTGCAGGGGGAAATGGGGGAATGGCTGCTTAATGGGTACAGGGTTTCCTTTAGGGTAATGACAATATTAGGGAACTAGATAGGGCCAATAGTTGTAAAACCTTGTGAATGGACTAAATGCCACTGCATCCTTGACCTCCCTGACTCAAGCAGTCCTTCCACCTCAGCCTCCCAAGTAGCTGGGACTACAGGCACATGCCACCATGCCTGGCTAATTTTTGTATTTTTTTGTAGAGATGGGTTTTCGCCATGTTGCCCATGACTGTTCTTGAACTTCTGGGCTCAAGAGATCTGCCCACCTCAGCCTCCCAAAGTGCTGGGATTATATAGGCATAAGCTACTGTGCCTGGCCAATTGTGCACTTTAAAATGATTAATTTTATGTTATGTGAATTTTACCTCAATTTAAAAAAATATTGGCATCCCCTGAAAGGGAAGAGGGTAATAATGAGCTTATATGAGGGTGGAAGCAGTTCTTGAGAAGCGTGCGACTTTAGTAGAGTGATGATGTACTCTGTAATGAACTAGCAACTTTCTCCTAGATGCCCTCAAGATCACTTCAGGTGAATAATGAATGGCAAAGACTGACATACTTTACTTTTCAAGGCTTTTATAGGAATTGGACTTTGATTTCTTTTGGATGTGAATCTGGGCTGAGACAGGGCAATATAGCTTAGTTTCACCAGGGTTCTACCTTATACATATTTTACAGGTTAGACAAAGGCTGGCCCTAGATCCCAGCGAAAGATTTGAATAGGACCAAATACTCTCTTGCCCAGATGAAGTATGATGTGCCAGATCTGAAGACATACTCCAGTAAAAAACAGCATGAAATTGGGATGGTGCACTCTTGCATAAAGGGCCTAGGGCACAATTCCCATCCCCAACCAGAAAAATGTTCAGTTACCAGGAATGCCCTGGCAGCCAGCAATTTCAGCCTCTAATTTTGATGAAAACACTTGCTGAGACTGAACTGGCACAAACAAAGTACATTTACACCCAGTCAGCTGGATTCCATCTTAAGAGTACAAGCTGAAGCTCCAGAAGGTGACGAGATGGATGCTATTCACGGGAACAATCTGCAGCTATCTCTCTGTTATAGGTCTGGGTGAAAAAATGGTACAAGGAAAATTATAGCGCTGGAGAAAGCAGCTACCAAATACTGCAAGCCCACATAAGAGCCAAAGCTCCGGGGGCCGAGCACAGTGGCTCACGCCTGTAATCCCAGCACTTTGGGAGGCTGAGGCGGGCAGATCACTTGAGGCCAAGAGTTCGAGATCAGCCTGGCCAACATGGAGAAACTCCATCTCTACTGAAAATACAAAACTTGGTCAGGCGTGGTGGCGGGCACCTGTAATCCCAGCTACTTAGGATGCTGAGGCAGGACAATCACTTAAGCCTGGGAGGCAGAGATGCAGTGAGCTGAAATCTCACCACTGCACTCCAGCCTGGGTGACAGAGCAAGACTCTGTCAAAAAACAAAAAAGAAAAACAACAAAAAAAGGAGATTCTTAGAGGTCTTAAGCACTAAAAAGATGAGGGTCTCCCTGTCCCAAAAGAAAACTCAAAATTAAATTTGATTTTTCAAAATGACATCAACGTTGCATGTATATTAACATTAAAATAGCTTCTTTCTAGATTTGGGAATTACAAAATTCAGATTTCATAATTAAAGATGAGTGTTTCTCCCACTCTCACTCTCGTCCTGGTGTTCCTACTTTGCTGATGCCTTCAGGGATGACCCAGCTATAAATGTTTCCTCTACCTTTGGAAAGGCAAGGATGGCTGGGCGCAGTGGCACCTGTAATCCCAGCCTGTTGCCCAGGCTGGAGTGCAGTGGTGCAGTCTTGGCTCACTGCAACCTCTGCACCGCAGGCTCAAGCAATTCTGGTGCCTCAGCCTCCTGAGTAGTGTATGCCACCATGCCCAGCTAATTTTTGTATTTTCAGTAGAGATGGGGTTTCACCATGTCGGCCAGGCTGGTCTTGAACTCCTGACTCAAGTGATCCGCCTGCCTCGGCCTCCCAAAGTGCTAGGATTATAGTCGTAAGCCACTGTACCTGGCCCCGAAAGGGGAGATATTTTTGAAACTAAGAATATAAGGACATAGTCTCAGGATAAAGAAGAGTTCTTTTGGCTTGGCATGGTGGCTCACACCTATAATCGCAGTGCTTTAGAAGGCCGAGGGAAGCAGGCAGATTGCTTGAACCTAGGAACTCGAGACCAGCCTGGGCAACATGGCAAAAACCCACCTCTATAAAAAAAAAAAAATTAGGGCATGGTGGCCTATGACTTCAGTCCCAGCCTCCTGGGAGGTTGGGGTGGAAGGATCACCTGAGGCCAGGAAGTAGCGGGTGCAGTGAGCCGTGATTGTGCCACTGCACTCCAGCCTGGGCAACAGAGTGAGACCCTGTCCCCCCACAAAAAAAGAGTTCTTTTTTTACCAAATGAAATTTAGATCTGTTCTCCCACACTCTTCTTATTTTTAAAATTTCATGACAGATTAACAATAATAAAAAAATTCTTTCCATATCATCACCAGTTTGGTGACCAGAATTTGGAACTACTACCAGTAGATAGTACAAAGTAGGTTGACAGGACGACCGAGGATTAAAACCCTGAGCCCATCGAAACATTAGTCTGACCTATATGACATTTCTTCTGTCCTGAAAGCATGCTTGCATTCAGGCACAGATGAATAGCATGCAAAAATATTCTATAGACAGTTGTTGGAAGACTGAAGACCAGAGAGGCCTCTTCACCAGAAGATGATTGAGAGCCGAGAAACATAATGTTCTCACCCTGACACATTCAGAGAGTGCACTTGTGGCTCCCCCGCACCTATGTTCTTATTTGTGTGCTTTTAATAGGTCACCAGCTTCACCAGCAATAGCTCTTGCAATTGTGGCTTCCCAGGAGCCAGGAAGTGAAGCAACCCAAGCGCGATGCATACAGGAGGCTGAGTCTGTGTGGGTGGTGGCAAGGTGAGAAGAAAATGTGACAAGTGTGAAACCACAAGGAAATTCAGAGTTGGTTCCAAGGCTTAACCTTTGCATGAAGTTCCAGAAAGTTTTTGGAGTCTGCACGGTGACTAAGCTTCATGTGCCTTCTTAGGCAGTGGTGAGGAAAGAGTTGAATGGGTGTTGCAAACTGAGGTGATCTAGGAGTTCTCAGGGTTTACATGCAGTCTACCCACTTCCTTTTTTTTTTTTTTTTTAATTGAGAGAGAGACAAGAAAGACAAGGTATTGTCCTGTCACCTAGGCTGGAGTGTAGGGCTGTGATTATAGCTCACTGCAGCCTCAAACTCCTTGACTCAAGTGATCCTCTTACTTTCACCTATCAAAGCGCTGGGATTACAGGCGTGAACCACCACACCCAGCCTCACACTTCATGTTCTTTAAGCATCATTAAAATGCTTTAATAAGTCAGCATGAGAAAGTTTCTTAATGATCCGTCCAAAATTATTTATGCATTAGCAAAGCAAGATAGTTGAAAGGAATCAATGTCATGTGATTAACATGATACTTCTAGTATCTGTATACATGCACATCAAATAATACTTTAAATATATTTTCTATGTCATTTCCCCACAGGTAATATCAGTGAGGAAATCTATGTTAGGGCACATTTTTTAAAAAATCACATGCTTTCAGAAAAAAAGGCAAAGAAGTACAAAAAACCTTTTTACTGCATGGGTAGTCCCTCTACATGCTGCTCACGGTTTTACCCTGTGCCAGCCTATGCTCCCATGTGGATGCCCTTCTCGTCTTGCTTGAGCTCTGATACCATCACCAGGTCACCCTCATGCATGGATACCTTCCTCATGTGGCTCAGACCCTGACTGTCTGCACTGAGCCACCAGTACTACCCCATATGGACACCTGTCTTACCCTGCGCGGGCTCCCACTTCTTGCACTCAAGCAGCCCTCCAACATAGGTACCCTGCTTAGACTCTGACACCCCTTGCTGGGCCACACCCCTGAGTGGATGATGCCCTCTTAGGCTCTGACACCTGTACTGGGTCACATGACCACCTGGATGTCCACCTCACTTTGCTTGGCAGCTCTGCTTCTTGTTTTGCTTTATTTCTAGATTTACATAGCAGACTTCATGATTAGCCTTATTAAATAGTTCCCATTTTCTTGTTTTTCCATTTGGAAATGTCTTTTCTTTGTTGCCCAGGCGGGAGTGCCGTGGAGTGATCTCGGCTCACTGCAATCTCTACCTCCTGGGCTCAAGCGATTCTCCTGCCTCAGACTCTTGAGTAGCTGGGATTACAGGCACGTGCCACTGCACCTGGCTAAATTTTGTATTTTTAGTAGAGACGAGGTTTCACCTATGTTGGCCAGGCTGGTCACAAACTCTTGACCTCAGGTGATCTGCCCACCTCGGCCTCCCAAAGTGCTAGGATTTCAGGCGTGAGCCACTGTGCCCAGCCTGGAAATGTCTTAATTAGCTAGACTTTATCATCAGGAAGCTTTTTCTTTTTCTTTTTCCTTTTTTTATTTTTTTGAGGTGGAGTCTTGCTCTGTTGTCCAGGCTGGAGTGCAGTGGTGTGATCTTGGCTCACTGCAACTTCCATCTCCCAGGTTCAAGCAATTCTCTTCTCTCAGCCTCCTGAGTAGCTGGGACTACAGGTTCATGCCACCACACCCAGCTAATTTTTGTATTTTTAGTAGAGACAGGGTTTTGCCATGTTGGCCAGGATGGTCTCAATCTCTTGACCTCGTTTTCTGCCCATCTCAGCCTCCCAAAGTGCTGAGATTACAGATGTGAGCCACTGTGCTTGGCCAATGCTAGTATTTTGTCAGGAATTGCATAAAATACATAGATCAATTTGAAGCATTGCAATCTTACAATATCAAATCTTCTGATCCATGAACATGGGATGTCTAGGTTTTCTTTAATTTCTTTCAATGGTGTTTTGTAGTTTTTTTTTTTTTTTCTGGGGTACATGTGCAGAACATGCAGGATTGTTGCATAGGCACATACATGGCAATGTGGTTTCTTGCCTCCATTCCCCCATCACCTATATATGGGGTTTCTCCCCAAGTTATCCCTCCCCCACCTCCCTACCCCCGCTGTCCTTCCCCTATTCCCCCCCAACAGACCCCAGTGTGTGATGCTCCCCTCCCTGTGTCCATGTGTTCGACTATGAGTGAGGACATGTGGTGTTTGATTTTCTGTTCTTGTGTTAGTTTGCTGAGAATGATGGTTTCCAGATTCATCCATGTCCCTACAAAGGACATGAACTCATTGTTTTTTATAGTTGCATAGCATTCCATGGTGTATATATGCCACATTTTCCTTGTCCAGTCTACGATTGATGGGCATTTGGGTTGGTTCCAGGTCTTTGCTATTGCAAATAGTGCCACAATGAACATACATGTGCATGTGTCTTTATAATAGAATGATTTATAATCCTTTGGATATATACCCAGTAATGGAATTGCTGGGTCAAATGGAATTTCTGTTTCTAGATCCTTGAGGAATGGCCACGCTGTCTTCCACAATGGTTGAACTAATTTACACTCCCACCAACAGTGTAAAAGTGTTCCTATTTCTCCACATCCTCTCCAGCATCTGTCTCCAGATTTTTTAATGATCACCATTCTACCTGGCGTGAGATGGTATCTGAATGTGGTTTTGATTTGCATTTCTCTGATGACCAGTGATGATGAGCATTTTTTCATATGTTTGTTGGTCCCATATATGTCTTCTTTTGAAAAGTATCTGTTCATGTCCTTTGCCCATTTTTGAATGGGTTTGCTTGTTTTTTTTTTTTTTTCTTGTAAATCTGTTTTAGTTCTTTGTAGATTCTGGATATTAGCCCTTTGTCAGATGGGTAGATTGCAAAAACATTTTCCCATTCTGTTGGTTGCCGGTTCACTCTAATGATTGTTTCTTTTGCTGTACTAAGGCTCTGGAGTTTAATTAGATCCCATTTGTCTATTTTGGCTTTTGTTGCCAATGCTTTTGGCGTTTTAGTCATGAAGTCCTTGCCTATGCCTATGTCCTGAATGGTTTTGCCTAGGTTTTCTTCTTGGGTTTTTATAGCGTTAGGTTTTATATTTAAGTCTTTAATCCATCAGTGCTCTACACATTCAGAGAAACTTCTCTAATAACAAACTATAGAAATGATCCCTGAAAGTATAGTCTTTGTTTTGTAGTTTTAAGTGTACAAGTCTTGCACTTCTTTGGTTAAATTGATTCCTAAGTATTTTATTCTTTTTGAAGCCATTATAAATAAAATTGTTTTCTTAATTTCATTTTTGGATTGTTCTTTGCTAGTGTATACAATACAATTAATTTTTGCATGTTCTTGTTGTATCTGGCAACCTTGCTGAACTTGTTTATTAGTTCTAATAGGTTTATAATGGATTCCTTAAGATTTTCTATATGTAAGAGTAAATCATGGCATCTACAAAAGAGATAGTCCTATTTCTTTCTTTCCTATTTGGATAACTTCATTTCTTTTTTTCTTATCTAAGTGACCTGCCTGGAATATCCAGCACAATGTTGAATAGAAAATGAACATTCTTGGCTTGTTCCTGATTTTAAGGGAGATTTTAATCTTTTGCCATTAAGTATTATATTAACTATGGGTTACATTAATATTTTAATGAACTGCTTTTGAGCTACTAGTCCTTATAAACCCATCCAGGAAGACCATTACTGATGCACCACTAAATGCCACAGCTTGGAATGGGGGCCCGACATCACTGAATACTGCCCCATTGCAGAAACTCAAGGTGCCCCTAGAAACAGTGTTTCTGCCACCACTGCCACCACTAGGCACCATAACCAATTCCTGATTCTTTGTGTCACTTACTCTCAATTTGGAGTTGGAGGAATAAGAGTGCAGATGTACTTTCACCCTTGTCTTTCTTACCTGTTGATCTTCTCAGTGATGAGGAGGTGTAGAGATCCATCATTGAGATCCCACCTTTGGAATAAGCCTAGGGCAGTTCAAGTACGCAGCAATGTAGTTGGAAGGAGGTCTTGTGTTGAAGCTATGTTTGAGAGTTAACAAACACTGCTTTTGCTTAAATTGTGTATTTGTTTAGGATGGCTGTATTAATTTGTTTTTCAATTTGCTGGTAAAGACATGCCCAAGACTGGGAAGAAAAAGAGGTTTAATTGGACTTACAGTTCCACATAGCTGGAGAAGCCTCAGAATTATGGTGGGAGCTAAAAGGTACTTCTTACATGGTGGCAGCAAGAGAAAATGAGGAGGACGCAGAAATGGAAACCCTGATAAACCCATAAGATCTTGTGAGACTTATTCACTATCATGAGACTAGCCAAGAAAGACTGGCCCCAATGATTCAATTACCTCCCTCTGGGTCCCTCCCACAACACATGGGAATTTTGGGAGATACAATTCAAGTTGAGATTTGGGTAGGGGCACAGCAAAACCATATCAGTGGCTTTGGACAAACTAATGGAAATTCTGTAGAGGCTGGTGACTGTAGCACCTTTCCACACCAAGCATAATTCAGACCTTAGCCTCCTGTGTAGCCAGAACTACAGGCATTTGCCACCACAGGCAGCTAATTTTTGTATTTTTTTTAGAGATGGGGTCTTGACATATGGCCTAGGCTGATCTTACCACAGAGCAAGACTCCATCTCAAAAAAAAAAAAAAAAAAAAAAAAAAACAGCATCTTTTTTGCAGAAATTGATATGCTAATCTTAATACTCATATGGAAATGCAAGAGACTCAGAAAAGCCAAAAACAATCTTGAAAAAGAAGAACAAAGTTGGAGGATTCATGTTTCCTGATTTCAAAACCTAGTATAAAGTTACAGTAATCAAGAGAGTGTGCTAATAGCATAAAAATAGACATATAGATCAATGGAGTGGAAGTGAGCATTCAGAAATAAACCCTACTATTTTTTTGTCAATTGATTTTCAGCAAGGGTGCCAAGACCACTGAATGGGGGACCCCCATCTCAACCAAAAAAAGATAAAAATTAGCTGGTCATGGTGGCGCGTGTCTGTGATCTCAGCTGCAGGGACTAGGGGGTGGGCGGTGCTATCAGAGGTGGGAGGGTCATTTGAACCCAGGAGGTCAAGGCTGCAGTGAGTCGTAATCATGCCACTACACTCCAGCCTGGGTGATAGAACAAGACCTGTTTCAAAGGACAAGAAAGTGAAAAGAAAAGACCACCCACAAAATGAGAGAAAACATTCGCAAATCATATATCTGATAAGGGACTTGTATTTAACATACATAAAGAGTCTTACAACTCAACAATAAAAAAAACTAAAAATGGACAAAAGATTTGAATGGACATTTTTCCGAAGAAGATATACAAATGGCCAAGAAGCACATGAAAAGATATTCAATGTTATGACATATTAGGAAAATGCAAATGAAAACCCTAATGAGATTGCTAAAGGGTATGAAGGTTCTCTTGTGGATGATGAACATGTTCTAAAATTGATTGTGGTGGTGTTGCACAACTGTGAATGTAGTAAAAACCATTGCATTGTATACTTTAAATGGGTGAATTATATCTCAGTATGTAGGTAAATTATATCTCAGTAAAGCTGTACCAAAAAAAAAAACCAAAACAATCTCTCAATGAGATGACACTTTACACTTACAAGGATGGCTAAAATAGAAAACAGACAATAACACGTGTTGACGAAAATGCGGAAAAACTGTAACCCTTGACGTTGCTGATGGAATTGTTAATGGTGCAGTCACTATGGAAAACAAGTTAGGTGTTTTTCAAAATGTTAAACATAGAGTTACTATATGACCCAGCAATTGCACTCATAGACATATACCTAAGAGAAATGAAAACACATGTCCAGGAATGTTCATAGCAGCATTATTCAAAATGGCCAAAACTAGATGCAGTACAAATATCCATGATGAACAAATTAACAAAACTGTGTTATATCCATACACTGAAAATATTAGGCCCTGAAAAGGAAGGAAGTCACATACTGCAATATGGATGAACTTTGAAATCACCATGTGAAGTTAAAGAGGTCAGATAGAAAAGACCACATATTGTGTGATTACATTTAAACAAAATGTTCAGATTAAGCAAATCCATAGAAACACAAAGTAGAGTAGTAATTGCCAGGGACTGGAAGGCAGATTGGGGAATAGGGAGAGAATGCTTAGGGATGCAGAGTTTCTTTTTGTGGGGATGAAAATGTTCTAACACTAGTCAGGATGTCTGCACAATTCTGTGAATATACTAGAAACCACAGAATTTAAAGAATATACTCTTTAAAAGGGTAAATTTTATGTTAAATCTGTTAGTTTAAAAAAAAATCATGAACATAGAAATATAAATACCACAAATCATAATAGCATTATCAAGTTAAATAGTGGCTAGGTGCAGTAGCTAACATCTGTAATCCCAAACTTTGGGAGGCCAAGGCAGGAGGATCCCTTAAGGCCAGGAGTCTGAGACTAGCCTGGGCAACACAGCAAGACTCCATCTCCTAAAAAAAAAAATAGCTGGACATGGTGGTGCATGCCTGTTGTTCTACCTCCTCAGGAGGCTGAGGCAGGAGAATCCCTTGAGCCCAAGAGTTCCAGGCTGCACTGAGCTATGATCGAGTCACTGCACTCTAATTTGGGCAATGGAGTGAGACCCTGTTTCAAAAAGGCAAAAGTTGGCCAGGCACAGTGGCTCACACCTATAATCTCAGCACTTTGGGAGGCCTAAGTGGCCAGATGACTTGAGGCCAGGAGTTCAAAATCAGCCTAGCCAACATGGTGAAACTCTACCTCTACTAAAAATACATAAATTAGCCAGGTGTGATGGTGCTGTAATCCCAGCAACTCAGGGGGCTAAGTCATGAGAATCGCTTGAACCAGGAAGGTGGAGGTTGCAGTGCGCCAAGATTGTGCCATTGCACTCCAGCCTGGACTACAGAGTGAGAGTGTGTCTCAAAAAAAAAAAAAAAAGGCAAATAGCGAACAGGACTCTAGTTAAAATATAGTGTGACCCTGTATGTGTTAGGCTAAACCTCTGAAAATATGGTTAGTTTACATAAGTAGTCCAAAAATAACAGTATAGTAGTAAAAGGGATGATGAGTGTCCAAAAATTGAATTTTACTGTGTGTGATGGTTGATTTTACATGTCAACTTGACCGGGCTAACAGATGCCCAGGTAGCTGGTAAAACAGGATTTCTGGATGTGTCTGTGAGGTGTTTCTGGAAGAGATTAGCATTTGAATCAGTAGACTGAGTAAAGATCTGTCCTCACCAATTCAGTGGGTATCATCTAACCCAGTGAGAGCCAGAATAGAACAAAAAGGTGGAGGGAGGACAAATTCTCTGTTTGAGCTGGGACATACATCTCACTTCTCCCTGGACATCAGCCCTCCTAGTTCTCAGGCCTTTGGACTTGGACCAGGACTTACACTGTCAACTCCCTGGTTTTCAGGACTTCGGATTCTGGCTGAATGACACTACCAGCTTTTTGGTTCTCCAACTTGGATCTCCAAATGACAGATCATGAAACTTTTTGGCTTCCTTCATCACGTGAACCAATTCCTGTAAGTCTCTTCATTCACAGATATAGAGATAGAGACAGAGACAGAGAGAGAGAGAGATCCTATTGGTCCTGTTTCTCTGGAACCCTGACTGATACACTGGACTAGCAATTGATTCATCTCTACTCCTCAGTATATTGTCTGTTTGTTTGTTTGTTTGAGATGGAGTCTCATTCACTCTATCACCTAGGCTGAAGCATAGTGGCGAGATTTCAGCTCACTGCAACCTCCACCTCTCAGGTGGAAATGATTCTCCTGCCTCAGCCTCCTGAGTGGCTAGGATCACAGGTGTGTGCCGTCACACGTGGCTAATTTTTGCATTCGTAATAGAGTTGGGGTTTCACCATGTTAGGCAGGCTGGTCTCGAACTCCCGGCCTCAAGTGATCTGCCCACCTTGCCTCCAAAAGTGCTGGGATTATAGGTGTGAGCCACCGCTCTCGGCTGCTCAGTGTACTGTTTATTATGAACTTGTTTATAAGCCACCTATGCTTTTTTAGTGTCATTTTCAAGCAAAACACAGGGACCTCTCTGAAAAGCAATGGTATTTTCTTTCCTAGAATAAGAACAAAATAATATTTTTCAAATTGAAAATTTTATATCTAAAGGCAAAGACAAGACCAAAACTATAGCCACATCATTGATATCTATATTTCTTTAGCAAAACAAGGCTGTAAATCACTCTAATGCTAAAAAAGTATGAATCTATTTACAAAGCTAATGACACATTTTATGCTTGAAGAGAAAGCAAACAAAAGTGCTTTATCTGGTGACAGTCTAGGCTGTTGCAAAAATTCAACAACCTACAATGTGAAAGAGTCTGAGAACATACAGGATAAAACCAAACTCCATTTCGTTGTACTCTTACTCAGTAGTCAACATAGAAGGCTTCTGTGACCAAATGTGGGAAGGGTTTCCCCACTAATTAGCAGGCAATCAATTCTGCAGCAGACACCAGCTGGGTGTCCTCTAATTCAATGAAAACCTGGAGAGATAGCATCAGATCCCATAGATTGAGGGCTCAGTCCCTAAGCCAGCCCACCATTTCAGATGCTAACTGCAAGCCCCACATTGTTTTATCTGTGCTTCTGACAAACTGCCTATAAATCAGGATTTCCACAGTCTTCTCCTGGGGTTAGAATAATGTGTTAGAGTGGTTCACAGAACTCAGGGAAACACTCGTGTTTACTGGTTTATATAAAGGATATCACCAAGGGTACCAATGAACACCAGATGAAGAGATGCATAGGGAAGGTTTGGGGGAGTGGGTACAAAGCTTCCATGCCCTCTCTGGGCACCATCCTCTAGGAACCTGCATGTGTTTGGCTATCCAGAAGCCCTCCAAACCCTGTCCTTTGGGGTTTTTATGGAAGCTTCCTTAGGTAGCCTTGATTAGATAATTGGCCATTGGTAATCAACTTAACTTTCAACCCCCATCTCCTCCCTGCAGGTTGCGAGGTGGGACTGAAAAGTCCCAACCCTCTAATCCTGCCTTGATCTTTCTGGTGATCAGCCCCCAACCTGAAGCTACCAAGGGGCTGCCAGTCACGAGTTATCTCATTAACATACAAGAAGATACATCACTTTGGAGAGTCAAGGATTGTAGGAGATGTATGCCAGGAAAGGGGATGACCATATAGTTAATAATATCACAAGGAGTAATTACTATCGTGTGTTCATCCTAATAGATATTTCCCTTCACATAGGAAGGAAACAGCTGATGTGCTAAGCATAAATCAGCCTTTGGCATATGTACGTCACATATATGAGGGAAAAGTACACAATAACGCTTCGTTCTATTTATCATTGCAGATTCATGTTATGGCAGAAGAGATTTTTCATCTGTAACAATTATTGTGTGAGTAAAATGTATGTTGGAGTCAGTACTGACAGAACCCTGGCCATATGTTTAGCAAAGAAGGGTGTTAGTAACCCTAACATTCCTAGTTCGGAATAAAAGATTGCACCTGAATGGTCATCACACACTGCTTCACTCACCGAGAGCAATTAGCAGACAAGCGCCCTGAGCCTGAACCAGGGTTGAAGTTTGCAAATCCGATCAGTACACAACCACTAAATGACTTTTCAGCATGTCGTGAGAGGAAACAGGCAGTGGGTGTAAAATTCTGCTTTTCCCCTTAGAGTCATATTATCAGGACACTCACAAATTTTTCAATAAAGGAAGTGATTTATGGTACTTTTTTGTTGACACTCATAATGTTTGTAAAGATGTTTCTCTATTTTCTTTTTTTTTTTTTTTTGAGACAAAGTCTCACTCTATACCCAGGCTGGAGTGCGGTGGTGCGATCTCGGCTTACTGCTATCTCCAACTCTCGGTTCAAGAGAGTCTCCTGCCTCAGCCTCCCAAGTAGCTGGGATTACAGATGCCCACGACCTCGCCTGGCTAATTTTTGTATATTTAGTAGAGATGGGGGGGTTTCACCATCTTGGCCAGGCTGGTCTTGAACTCGTGACCTCGTGATCCACCCATCTCAGCCTCTCTAAGTGCTGGGATTACATGCGTGAGCTACTGTGCCCGACCTTTACGATGTTTCTCTATTTTCAAGTGAGTTATCTCATCTCTGTATTCACATTCCTGCACCCAAACCTATTACTTCAGGACTGGTTGAGCAATAAATTTTAAAAGCTGAGAATGAGAATAAACTAGCAGAATTTTCTAAGAAGATACAAACCTATATTAGTTATGTACTGCTGCATAACAGATTATCCCAAAACTTAGCAGCTTAAAGCAAACATTTATCATCTCATGGTTTTTGTGGGTTTGGAATCTGGGTGCAGGTTATTAGTTGGGTGACTCTGGCTCAGGGTCTCTCATGAGGTTGTGATCAGGGCATCAGCTGAAGCTGCATCACTTCGAGTCTTGACGGGAGGAGGATCCATTTCCCAGCTCATTCATTTCCTATCTGTTCATCTGCTGTCATTCCTCACCATTATCTGGAGAAGTCGGTTCCTTGCCAAGTGGGCCTTGCAACATGGCACGTGACTTCTCCCAGAGCAAGTGAGCCAGAGAGCAAGAGAAACCACAGTCTTTTGTAACCTAATCTCAGAACTGATGGCCCCATCACTTCTTCCCCATTCTAAATAGGTCACTAGGTCCAGCTAGCACATAAGGGGAGGAGTTTACCTCTAGGGCATGAATATCAGGAAATGAGGGTCATTGGGGCTCTTTCAGAGTCTGCCTCACATAGTATCCATATACTTCTGTGAACCAGGTGCCACACAATTCAACAGCTCTTAGTCACTGAAGCTCTCAAAGGCCCCTCCATCTGGCATGGCCTGCATCCTCAGTGTTCTGTGATCTGGTAGGCAGAACTTGACCAGCCACGTTAGATGTAAAGTGATGAGTGTAAGGACTGGGCATGGTGGCTCATGCCTGTAATCCCAGCACTTTGAGAGGCTGAGACAGGAGGATCACTTAAGCCCAGGAATTGAAGGCTGCAATTAGCTATGATCACACACTGCACTCCATCCTGGGTGACAGAGTGAGACCCTGTCTCTAAAAACTAAAAACTTTTTAAAAATAGGCTGAGCTTGGTGGCTCATGCCTGTAATCCCAGCACTGTAGGAGATCCTGAGATCAGGAGTTCGAGACCAGCCTGGCTAATATGGTAAAACCCCTTTGCTACTGAAAAACAAATAAACAAAAATTAGCCGAGCCTGGTGGCATGCACCTGTAGTCCCAGCTACTTGGGAGGCTGAGGCAGAAGACTTGCTTGAACCCGGGAGGCAGAGGTTACACTGAGCTGAGATCACGCCACTGCACTCCAGCTTGGGCAACCAAGCGAGACTCCATCTCAATAAATAAATAAATAAATAAATAAATAAATAAATAAATAAAAGAGACAGGTACAAAGCCTAAGTAAGCTGGATTGTGACTTACAAGTCTGGTGTCCTCAGGTACACATCTACAACAGACCTGGTGGGTTACCCCTGGTCTCCTTCAGCTGGCATGGCTGTAAGCGTGTTCTTCCTTCCGTGGTAGGGACAAATGTTGCTGTACCAGTCCTGGGCTGTCTCTGGACTTCTTAAGTATAACAGAGAAAATATATTTTCATTTTTCTTTTAGCCATTTCTCCATTTTTCTGTTATGCCCAACTGAATGTAATCCTACCTAATGATGTGGCTTTGTTCAAGTATCTAGTCTGGTTGTGGCCTGAGCTGCCCCACTACTTCCTCCTAGATGATGCTTCTAGTAGGGGCGTACTGTCTCTAAGTGTAGGACAAAAGTTATGGCAAACATTGCTAGGTTTCCACTGTTAATGGGTAAGAACCAGGATGTGTTGATGGACTGTGTCCAGAGTATGTTGCAATTTGCAGACAGCCGTATGCTCCCGCTGAACCATAGGGATGGCCCTGGAGCAGGCCAGGGGCTAGTCCTCTGGTTCCCCTTCAGATAACAGGACGAGCAAGAAGCTGTGGGGCCCGGATCTAAGTTCTCCTGTCATCTGTCCTGGGTGCTGCCTAAGTCCAAAGGCCTGACAGGTACAAGACCTGTACATCAAGGCCCTGTCTAACAGATCCACAGAACCAGGAGGTAACTTTAAAAACAGGGAGTAGGAGTGGCCAGGGATAAGGAAGTGCAGATAAAAGACAAAGGAATTCTGAAAGTAGGCAGGGAATGGACACAAACAAAAAAAAATCTATGTAGGCTGGTGCAAGTGCAGTGGTATTTACAACAAATCGATCAGGACCAGTTACAGATTTCTTTGTTCCTTCTCTACTCCCCATTGATTTACTTGACTAGCCTTAAAAAAAATCTCTGTATAAAGCACCAACGTGGATAGTGTTTGCATTGTGTGTGCAATGCCAGCCAGAGGCCCTGGGAAAGCAAAGACCGTGACTGTTTCCTTTCACTGCCTCTGCTCCGCGGTGTCAGTGACTTTATCTAGTGAAACGCATACCCAGGCTTACGCCAGGGCTGCGTTCAGCTTCCACTGTCCTTTTCATAGCATGCCAAGAAAATCACTTGCCTTAGGGTACCCTTAGGGGCATTTCTAAGGTATTTTGAGCCAATTATAGCAGTGGAGAACTGAGGGTATCCACCAATTTCTTAGACCCAAAGTATTCCTATTATAAAATACATTCCCTGCCTTGTGGAAAGGGCCGGAATTCACCTTAGAGAACAAGAAATTGTCAGCAAAAAATCTGGACTGTGGACATCTTTTCAAATGCTTCTGAACTGACTTTAACTTTCATTTGACACACTAGCTAGGACTCACTCCACTAACTTCAGTCTAATCTCCTTTAGGAGATGCAGGCCCAAGAATGCTTCTAGTTCAAAATCCGTATTTCCCAATATTAGGCAGAAGGGCACTCACTGGCCCAGAAATGGTCAGTGTGGGAGGCTCAGTATGGAGTGGAAGGGCGTGGACCCTCAAGTTAGACAGCCCTGCAATGAGGTCAAGATTCCCACACTGAAGTCCAAAGATATTATCTGCAGTTGTGGAACAGAAAATAAAGGTGTACATGCATTACTTATAGTTACAAAGGTGTAGCTGAGGAATTTAAAATACTGATAAAACCTTAATGGAAAGCAGTTGGGGAGGTAAAAGGAAAATGTCAGGGTACTAAATCCTCATCTTTCATAGCAGGAGGTCAATTAATAAATCAAGAAGCGGTGGTATACAGGCCAGACATGGTGGCTCACACCTGTAATCCCAGCACTTTGGGAGGCTGAGGTGGGCAGATCACTTGGAGTCAGGAGTTCGAGACCAGCCTGGCCAACATGGCAAAACCACATCTCTACTAAAAATACAAAAAAAGCAGTTGGGTGTGGTGGCGCCCCCATGTAATCTCAGCTATTTGGGAGGCTGAGGCATGAGAATTGCTTAACCCAGAAGGTGGAGATTGCAGTGAGCCAAAATTGCACCACTGTACTCCAGCCTGGGTGACAGAGCAAGACTCTGTCTCAAAAAAAAAAAAAAAAAAAAAAAAAAGAAAAAGAAAAAGAAAAAAAGAAAAGAAAAAAGAAATGACATGTTTTCTTTAAAAACAAATATTTATTTATGATGTGCCAAGCGCTGTTCTAGGCATTGAGGATATAACCGTAAAATAAACAAAACAAAGTTGCTGCACTCCTTATTCTGGTAATAAGCTGATTGGCAAAAGATAACACTGTTAAGGTGACTAACAGAAGAACTAGTTAAAAGTCTTACAATACTTGCTTTAGGGAGCAAACTTAGGGGAAGGAAGAGGGAGAGAGAAACAGGGCAAAGGACTGTTTTTCCCAACAAGCCCTGTGACACTATCTGATTTTTTAAAATTTGATTTAAATTATTAACAAGATAGTCTACTACCTACTAGCTGTATATCCTTAAATAGATTATGGAAATTCCCTGGGCCTTAGTTATTTCATCTGGAAATTGGGGATAATAATGTCTTCCTCAAAGACCATTTATAGGCCAGGCACAGTGGCTCACACCTGTAATCCCAGCACTTTGAGAGGCCGAGGCAGGAGGATCACTTGAGGTCAGGAGTTTGAGACCAGCCTGGCTAACATGGTGAAATCCCATTTTTACTAAAAATATAAAAATAAGCTGGGTGTGGTGGCGTGTGCCTGTAGTCTGGGAGGCTGAGGCAAGAGAATCGCTTAAAACCAGGAGGTAGGGGTTGCAGTGAGCCAAGATTGTGCCACTGCACTCCGGCCTGGAGACAGAGCAAGACTCCGTCTCTAAAAAAAAAAAAAAATTGGCCGATTGTGGTGGTATGCACCTGTAATCCCAGCTACTCAGGAGGCTGAGGTATCAGAATTGCTTGAACCTGGAGGTGGAGATTGCAGTGAGCCGAGATCGTGCCATTGCACTCCAGCCTAGGTGACAGAGTGAGACCCCATCTAAAAAAAACAAAAAGACTGAAGTCTGAAGTAGGCACCCAAACGTCAGTTCCTCCCTGATGTTTCTCATGTCATATTTTGCAGCTTAAGGATTTCAGGCTGAGAAGTGACATCTATTGTTGGGTCTGGTCTCAGCAAGTCACATGACTTTTTTGGACCTGTTTCTGTCCATCTGACACAAAGATGCTCATCTCAAGTTTCTCCATATGCAGAGGAACAGGTATAGGTTGGTGACAACTCAGGGAATGCTTTGAGCTTCTTGAGAGAACACTGACCACATCTTAACATGGTTTCCATTTGGATGAGATTGTGTAATTGTTATATTATTATCTTTTCTGCTTACTTGGGGATGTATAAGTAATCTGCTGGCCTGACTCTATTATTGCCTCAAAAGGTTTCACAATTAGGTACTTAATCTCTGAAACATTGATGTTCTCATGATATAAGGGAAAGAACAATTATGAATTCAAAAAAAAAGAGAGAAATCACTGTCTGAGATCAGGATGTAAATAGCAGGAAAACACTGAAGCTGTCAGCATGACAGAGCAGGAAGTTCTGCTGAGATCCAAGCTGGCTATAAAGGGAAAGTGTACATATGTGATTCTTTTTGTGTTTATGCATACACATAAATACGCAGGAGGAATGCTTACAGGTTCTGTGCTCTGTGTGTGTGTGTGTGTGTGTGTGTGTGTGTGTGTGTGTGTGTGGTGAGGTTCAGGCAATGCTGTTCTGGTAAAGGGCTAACAACCAGTAGCAGGGAGAGGCCTGATTTTTAGCAATTGCCAATTTTAATGGTGTAAATACTCCCACTGTGGCTGATTTCAAGCTATCAAGTTGAAGTCACTGAGTGCAGAGCTGGGAAGAGACACAGAGTCAGCTCTCACCAGCTGATGCAAGCCAGTTCCAGAAGATTTCTGGTTGCAGGTTTCCAGCAGTGCCCTCTTTCAGAAGCAGAAAACCTTCCAGCTCCTTCCACGCATCTGCTTCTAAAGTTGTGGATATTGCTTTTGCTTTTATTCCAGAATCTATTCATAGCTCTCAAACAGAATTGCTATTTTCACTTAATTATTTACTCCTTTGTAAAGTTCATAGCTCATCACAACTCATAGAAAATCTGAAACTAGGCCGGGTGCAGTAGCTCACACCTGTAATCCTGGTACTTTGAGAGGTCAAGGCAGGTGGATCACCTGATGCCAGGAGTTCAAGAGCAGCCTGGGCAATATGGTGAAACCCCATCTTTACTAAAAATACAAAAATTAGCTGGGTATGGTGGCATGTGCCTGTAATCTCAGCTACTCAGGAGGCTGAGGCACAAGAATCGCTTGAACCTGGGAGGTGGAGGCTGCAGTGAGCCAAGATCACACCACTGCACTCCAGAGCAGACTCTGTCTCAAAAAAAAAAAAAAAAAAAAAAAAAAAATTCTGGAACTATAGTGTGGTTTTCCCCCCTCAAAATCTACACAATTGTTGGCAAGACCATTTGTTTATTCAGAAAGCAGTGAACAGGATGCTACAGAGCTGTCAGTGAGCCACCCTGCTTCTAAAGATTTGGCAAACTCCTGCTGGCTCAAGAAAGCTCCCAGCAGGCAAGAAGAAGGGGCTCCTTCACGTCTGGTGCCCCAACAATACCAGCTCTTTGTAGGTCAAATGACTACCTGGTTCTTTGGCCCATATATGGAACTCTTTCTTATCCCACAGGAAATCCTCTCATTAGTTTCCAGGGGGACTTCCCTTTAAAACTCTCCCCATTCTCTTTCCTCTTCTCTGAAATCCTGTAATCTAGAGCCAGATAGGGCTGGATCCAAGACCTGTGGGGCCTGGTGTTTTTATACTTGGTGGTGGTGGTGGTAGGGAGTTCCTTTAAGGAAAAAAATACAAAATTACCAATATAAAGTGACAAGGGTCAGGGCCTTTAGAAGAGGCCTATCCAAATGAGGGTCTGTAAAGGGGAAGCTTCATTAGCTTCCAGTAAATATGTCCCTGGAGCCAGACTATACTCCAAAGGAAATTGGATGTTTGCCTGAGGACAATGGGTGGTGGAATGTCCTATGTGTTTTTCCTTTTGGATAAGGAGGAAGCTTTAGAACCCTGCTGTGTTCCCACTTGAAAGCCCTGTCTTCAAGACTGATCCTAGAGGACATTACCCACCTTCTTCTGAGGGAGCTATTTTATTCTGTATTGCTCCTGCTGTGTCACGCGGCCACTCCTGGACTGCCTGGTATGAAATAGACCGGTTAATTCTATAACAGACAGAGCCCTGCTCCAAGGAAATATCTTCTCTAACCCCTAGCAGTCTAACTTCAAAATCACTATATATGAAGAGGGACCTCTAGTGGTCAATTGCTAAGGTCACATCACTTCTACCTTCTCCGGGGATCCCGCTGTCAACTCTGGGTCAGTCCCAATGGGTGGAGGAAGTGGAGGAATTAAACACCAATAGACAGTTTCCTGCTTGCTATCAAGCAAGGAGGGAAGGGCACTGGTTTGGGGAGCATTCTCACTTGGGTTACTCTTTTATTAGTTTTGTCATCTTAACCCTGAGAGCTGGCTACACCTTCGTTTCCTCACCTGTAAAATGGTGATCATCATAGGCACTTTATAGATGGATGTGAGGATTGAAGGGTAGAACATATGTAAAGGGCTAAGTGTATAATACGTATCTGGTTAAAGTTAGTTCTCCTGGCAAGGCACAGTGGCTCATGCCAGCACTTTGGGAGGCTGAGGCGGGCAGATCACCTGAAGTCAGGAGTTGGAGACCAGTCTGGCCAACATGGTGGAAATCCCATCTCTACTAAAAATACAAAAATTAGCTGGGCGTGGTGGTGGGCACCTGTAATCCCAGCTACTTGGGAGGCTGAGGCAGGAGAATCGCTTGAACCCAGGAGGCAGAGGTTGCAGTGAGCCAAGATTGTGCCACTGCACTCCAGCCTAGGCGACAGAGTGAGACTCCATCTCAAAAAAATTAAAACATTAAAAAAGAATAGTTAGTTCTCCTACTTCTCCCTTCAAATGAAAAATTCATGGAGGGCAAAGAAGGAAGGAGAATATAGGATAGCTCAGAGGATTTTTTTGTTTTTGATATAGGTCCATTGCAGAGCATAGGATGATGTCTTAGTCCTCTCAGGCTAAGATGGGAGACCATCTCCCCAGAAAAATACACATATGCACACACACACGCACACACACACACACACACACACAGAGTTTTGCCTATAATTTCAGTGGTTTCACTGATACTCTAAAGCTCATCCATAGTGGTTCAAGAAGCCAAATTTTAAAACTCTTAAGTTAGACACTTGGAAAATGATGCCATGTGGCAGCCAAGAGTCTTGAAAGAATTCCAATCCCTGCTCTGCCACTAAATAGCTATGTTACTTTGGACAAGTCCCTTTACTTCCCTGAACTTCATTTCCTCATGTACTAAAAAAGGGAGAAGAGAGATGGAGGATTGCCAGATAAAAGACGTGATGCCTCGTTAAATTTTAATTCCACAGAAACAATGATGTTTTAACATACAAGTATTAAAATATTGACTTGTGATGAATTAGCACATAGTGGTTACCTAGGTAGGACATACTTACACTAAAAAGATATTTATTAGTTATTTACTTGAAATTCAAATGTAACTGAGTACCCTGTATTTTTATTTGCTAAATCTGGCAACCCTATTCAGCCTTTCAGGTATTGCTTTAAGGTCAAAGATTTCTGGTGATGGAGGAATCCTAAGGGAATGAGAGGTTAGAGAATCACTGTCGTTTAAGCTATGACCAGGCCAGGTGCAGTGGCTCATGCTTGTGATCCCAGCACTTCGGGAGGCCGAGGCAGGAGGATCACTTGAGATCAGGAGTTCAAGACCAGCCTGGGCTAGAGAAATCCTGTCTCAAAAATACAAAAATTAGCTGGGCATGGTGGTGCATGCCTGTAACCCCAGTTACTCAGGAGACTGAGGCTGGAGAATCTCTTGAACGTGGGAGGCAGAGGTTGCAGTGGGCCGAGATCAAATCACTGCACTCCAGCTTGGGTGATGGAATGAGACTCTACCTCAGAAAAAAAAAAAGAAAAGAAAAAGAAGAAGAAAAAGAAGCTATGACCCATTTTAAGCAGTTTAGTGAATGCTGTGTTGGATTCTGGATGGAAAAGGCAACACACTGGGTCCCTGCGTTGCTAAAGAACCACTCTATCATTGCTAGCCTGTGCCGGCCAGATTCCTAGATTTTCTGTCACTTTAAACAGTGGCATTCCCAGTGACATGGCCAGATGACCCTGCTGGCCTGGGGCCCTCTAGCCATTTCCTGAGTTGCTGTCTCTGTCACACCAAGTTTGGTCACAGCTCCAGCTGTGGGATGGCCGTGCTCAGCGGTCAGCGCACTGCCCTGCAGGCCTTTCCTACATTCTGGTTGTTTGTTTCTCCCTCCTGTTCTTCATTCCCATACAAGAGAAAGTACTGTGAGGCCAGTACACTCACGCAGCCAGCCCCCCACAAGGCAGGCCTGTCACTCATCCTCTTCCAGGGCAGAGCACCCAACTTGCACCTTGAATTTGACTCAGAATGGGCATGCTGCCCACCTCTCCATGCCTGGCCTCCTTCCTGAGGGCCCACCGTGCACTCGGCACTGTGCTGGATAATTTTCCTTAGCCGAGGGCCTTTCGCCTTCTTCATCCTGGACAATGACTTGTTCCATAGTCCATGGTTCCCAAAAGAAGATTCACAAACCACTATGCAGAGTCCCTTGGAAGGCTTGTTAAAGATGAGATTCCTAAGACTCATCAGGACTGAGGAAGGAAAGGTACTGGAGCCTTCCCCCGGTGATTTTAATACTTGCCTTAATCAGAAAGTCATGGCTGTCAGCTCGTGAAGTCCCTTGTCTGTTGCCTTTCCAGAAGTACCTGGGCCTTGGGAATGGGAAGCAGATTGTTTTTTTGTTTGTTTGTTTTGAGACGGGGCCTCTCTCTTTCACCCAGGCTGGAGCGAGTGGTGTGATCACTCTCACTGCAGCCTTAACTTCCTGGGCTCAATCCATCTTCCCACCTCAGCCTCTCAAGTAGCTAGGACTACACGCCACTATGCCTGGCTAATTTTTGTAATTTTTTTTGCATTTTTTGTAGAGATGAGGTTTCATCATGTTGCCCAGGCTGATCTCAAACTCCTGGGCTCGAGCAATCCACCCACATCAGCTTTCAAAGTGTTGAGATCACAGGCATGAGCCACTGTACCCTGCCAGATTGGTCTTTATTCCCAGGAATGTTCAGACTCAAGGCTGCTTTTCCTGTCTCTCTCTTGGTCTAAGCCACTTGTGGAAGCTGTGGAGTATTGGACTCTGTAAACACTCCAGGCAGCCAAACTACTTAGGCTTAATGGTTAACTACTGGGCTTAACTACTTACTGAAAAATGATTTCTCCCCTGTGTCAGTTCTAGAAAAGAGGAATGTTCCAGGGATTTATATGACCTTGCATAGGTCACATGACTTCTTTGACTCTCCAGCAGGGGCACCATGATACCATTTTTCTTATCTGAAATCCCTCCTCAGCACCTGAGGCCACTCTGCGTGGCTCCTGATCCTCATTAATGTCCAACTCTACAATGTAAGACCTTCAAAAGCCCGGAGCTTGTTTTACTCATCTATGTATCACCACTTAATGTTATGGAGAGTCAGAGGCACCATTCATCTTATAGACATCATAGCTTTGTAGAGTTATTATAACAATTTTTTCACAGATGGCAGTAGACTGACTAGAGAAGCCATCTTTTCCCTAATTCATGACAAAGCCACCATATTGGCTTGGCTGCAATCGGCATTCCCAGTACTTAGAATACTTAGCACATGGTAGATGATCTACAAATATCTGCTAAATACATTTCCCCAACATTCTGGTCACAAAAATGTCATACAGAAAAGTTGAAACAATAGTACAGTGAAGATCTATAGACGCCTATTTAGATTGAATAAATGTTGACATTTGCTATATTTGCTTTGTGTGTGTGCGTTTGCTCTTCTTGCTGAATCATTTGAAAGGTAGTTGCAATCATCGCGATACTTGACCCATAAACATTTCAGCAGGCATCCCTTGAGAATCAGCACAGTCTATATATAACTGCAATACCATTATCACAACTAATAATAATTAACCATTATTTTCTAATATACAATTGTCGAAGTTGCTGGTAGTGCTCTACCCACATCCCCTGGGCCTACCTAGAAGTTACCTGCAAAGAGTTCCTGAATAGCCAGTGACTTCCTGAGCATTTGCATGGACATCTTGGCCAGCTTGAGAGAGTATACTCTGTCCTCACAGGGCACGCTGAAAGTGCCAGAGAGTCAACACCTTGAGAGTGTCCCTCAGCCGGACATGGAGAGAAGTTGGTGATAAATACTGACGCTCCCTTCCCCATCAGGAGTTGATTTTGAGGTGTGTTCCACAGAGCTTGTCCAAGGCTCCAGGGGGATAGTTGCTCACAGTAGTAACCTGTTCATTAACATGTTCTTTACTAGTTTCCTCCCTTTCCTATCTTACTTCCTTACTATGCTTCCCGAGATCACCTTTTTCTTTTTCTTTTTTTGAGACAGGATCTCACTCTCTTGCCAAGACTGGAATGCAGTGGCCCAATCTCGGCTCACCACAACCTCTGCCTCCCAAGCTCAAGGGATTCTCCCACCTCAGCCTCCCGAGTAGCTAGGATTACAGGCGCACACCACTACTGTGTGGCTAAATTTTGTATTTTTAGTAGAGACAGGTTTTCACCATGTTGGCCAGGCTGGTCTCAAACTCCTAGCCTCAAATGATCCACCCACCTTGGCCTCTCAAAGTGTTGAGATTACAGGCATGAGCCACCGCCTGGCCGAGATCACCTTTATATAAACTACTTGCACTCAAAGCTCTGTCTCAGGGTCTGCTTTGGAGGGACCAAGAACCAAGACACCACTCCATTGCTAAATTCATTTTAAAATGACAGTATTGGATCCCTAGAGAAGCAAACTCAAGGGCTGGGCGCTGTGGCTCACGCCTGTAATCTCAGCACTTTGGGAGGCTGAGGCAGGAGGATCACCTGAGGTCAAGAGTTCAAGACCAGCCTGACCAACATGGTAAAACCCCTTTTCTACTAAAAATACAAAATTAGCTGGGTCTGGTGGTGCATGCCTGTAATCCCAGCTACAGGGGAGGCTGAAGCAGGAGAATCGCTTGAACCTGGGAGGCAGAGGTTGTGGTGAGCCGAGATCCGGCCATTTCACTCCAGCCTGGGTAAAATAAGTGAAACTCCATCTCAAAAAAAAAAAAAAAAAAAAAGCAAACTCAGAACTTGCTTAGGTAGTGCTTGCATCCCAGCCAACAGGAGCTGCTCTTAGCTCTGATTTTTGCTTGAAGAATGCTATAGTGAGGTTGTGTTGATTTAGGATGCCCTGCCCAGCCTATATTAATAATAATAGTGGTAAGAGCTGCTGTTTACTAAGAGCTTACTGTGTGGCAGCTTCACACGCTTCATTTCGTTTAATCCTCACAGTGACTCTGTAGAGAGGGTACTATACTATTCCTGTTGTATTGATGAAGATCCTGAGGCTCATGGAGGTTAAATAACTTTTCAAAGTAACACAACTAGTAAGAGGCAGATCGCTGGTGTGCTTCAGCAGTGTATTAAAATGTGTGGATAACTAGCTGGGTGTGGTGGTGCATGCCTGTAATCCCAGCTACTTGGGAGGCTGAGGCAGGAAAATCGCTTGAACTCAGGAAGCGGAGGTTGCGGTGAGCCGAGATTGTGCCATTGCACTCCAGCCTGGGCAATGAGAGCGAAACTCTGTCTCAAAAAAAAAAAATGTGTGGATAACTGTAACTATTCTTCTGTTATATTTTTGTGTAAATGGGAACAATAGTACTTGGCAGATAAAATTTGCATTGTTAACAATACCATAAACATCGTGTAATGTAAGGATCCCCCAGTCAGGTGAGAACCTCAAGGGGATGAAACTGTCCCCTAGGCCAAAGTGGGCAGATTGCTTGCGGCCAGGAGTTCGAAACCAGCCTAGGAAACATGGTGAAATTTCATCTCTACCAAAAATATACATATAAACAAAGTTTAGCTGGGCATGGTGACACACACCGGTAGTCCTAGCTCCTTGGGAGGCTGGGAGGCAGAGGTTGCAGTCAGCCTCAATCGTGCCATTGCACTCCAGCCTGGGTGACAAAGTGAAACCCTGCCTCAAAAAACAAAAAACTGTTTCCTTCCATTCCTGGCTTGGTACAGCTTATGCGCAGGGTTTGGGTTAATAGTGGTAACTAAGACTTTTCCAGCATTCTTTAAGTTGTGTAGAATCTTCCAATGTTTTCACTGCTGTGAAAGTCAAACTTCTTGGATTTGTCCCATCACAATCCCCAGACTAGCAGATGATCAAAACGCAGTCATCTTACTTGAATATGACAATATTCAGTGAGATGCGCTACAGATTTTTGTGCAAGTTCAGGCTTTCTTAGAACAAAACATCCCTGTTAGTAATATCCGGCCCCACCTAGTAACCTGCGTACATATAGAAACTTAGATCTTAAGAAGGTGTCTTTCCCAATTACTGTCTTCTCCAGGACTCCATAAAGAGAAACAGACTTTGAACTCAAGTTATCTTATTTATTTGACCCTACTGTCATAAAGTGTTCAAATTCAAGTATTATAAAGGATTGTAACAGGGAAAGCATTTAGGGTTTTCAGGCGGAGAAACAGTTGGCCAAGGAAGTCAGCTTCTTGGAGTTCGAGAGGTAAGTGGTAAGACTGTCTTATATAAAAAGTAGACAGTCATTCAGATTAAAAACAAGCCAAGTGAGGGAAATACATTTTGAAAAAGTTGCTGGCTCAGTGGAGCGGAGGGAAAGAGAAGACACAGATTTGCCCCCTTAATAGGGCAGGGTGAGTCTGCCAAGAAGCCTGCACTCGCAGTTTTTATTGAGTACCTGTAGTGGAGAGTGCTTGAGAAAACTCTAGGAGTGACCACATTCTGAAATCATCACTGTTACAACACTGTGATAGATAGAAATCTTGGCAAATATTTGAAATTACAAAAGAATCAATATCAGTAGTAATTGCAACTTACAAAAAGATTGATGCAGGCTTCTCTGCCAGAAAGGGTGGGCCTGGGATGAATGAAACTTACTCCTGTCGGGACACGCCTGGGACAGCAGAGGAGTAGAGCAGGTCCAAAGAAGTCATAGGTATGTTTCAGCTCTTGAAAGTTAATACGGGTGTTAAGGGGAGAGAACTCCAAGTGGCCAGGGAGTGGAAGCGATTAACAGCAGCTTTTTGTTTTTTTTTTTTTTTCTTTTTGAGACCAAGTCTTGCTCTGTCACCCAAGCTGGAGTGCAGTGGCATGATCTCAGCTTACCTCAACCTCTGCCTCCTAGGTTCAAGTGATTCTCCTGCTTCAGTCCCCGAGTAGCTGGGATTACAGGCACCTGCCACCATGCCTGGCTAATTTTTTTTTTTTTGTATTTTTGTATTTGTATTTTTAGTAGAGATGGGGTTTCACCATGTTGGTCAGGATAGTCTCAAACGCCTGACCTCAGGTAATCCACCTGCCTCAGCCTCCCAGATCACACTGGGATTACAAGCGTGAGCCACTGCGTCCAGCCTAACAGCAACTTCTTAAAGGAAAAGAATATGAATCTAAGCAGTAGATTGGGTAGGAGAGTGGTTAAGAGTAGGGTATAGTAAGCCGAGTGTGGTGGCTTATGCCTGTAATCCCAGCACTTTGGGAGGCTGAGGTGGGCAGATCACCTGAGGTCGGGAGTTCGAGACCAGCCCGACCGACGTGGAGAAACCTTGTCTCCACTAAAAATACAAAATTAGCCGGGCATGGTGCTGCATGCCTATAATCTCCCCAGCTACTTGGGAGGCTGAGGGAGGAGAATCGTTTGAACTCTGGAGGTGGAGGTTTCAGAGAGTGGAGATGGCACCATTGCACTCCAGCCTGGGCAACAAGAGCAAAACTCTGTCTCCAAAAAAAAAAGAGTAGGGTGGTAGTAGTAGGGTAGTTAAGAGCATGGTCTTGGGAGCCCTGGGTTCAAATTCTGACCTTGACATCTACTATCTATGGGATCTTGGGCAAATTACATAATCTTTTTAAATCTATAGAAACTACTTCAGGAGGGTTGTTGGGAGGCTTGCGACTGAAATAATGTATGTAAAGTGCTTAGCACAGTCCCTGTTGCACAGAAACTTTTCCATATGCGGTTCCACTATATTTATAGTAGTACTCTTGAAAGGAAGTAATCAATATATGTTTTTTTTCCCAGATGAAAGTGGAGAATATCTTAGGGAGAGTTGAAGCAAAAGCAAGAAGGGAGAAAGGACACCTTCGTTATTCATTATTTTTAGTCCATATGGGTCAAGAGGAAGAGAGAGAGAGAGGGTAGTGGGAGAAAGCCAAGATTAACATGGTTTAAAACTAGAAGCCACATTTCAGTTGAGTGTTTTCCAAGTACATACCATTTGAATCTATTGGATTTGGAATATTCTCAAAAACTCTCTATTATCAGAGAACAACTTTACAAAAACGACCCAAGAGAAGCTTTCAGAACAAGAATTATTTTGTTCAGTAGGGACTGTCTGAGAATGACACAAGTTTTATTCTGTTCATTTCTCTAGGGAAGACTGGTTTTATCTTCCCCTGGGCACCCTAACGCTGGTCTATCTGTCACAGCCTATTTCCTTGTGGTTTTCTTTATGTTGCTTTAAAAAAAAAATTTCTTACTACTAAATGTACTTTGAACTTAGTCAGACAGGGTTGTTTAATTAAAAGCTAGAAGTAGTACCGTTATAGTTGTGATGATTCATCTGGGACTGCACTTTAAATGCGCAATAGACAGAAGGAAGGTTCACAAACTCATCGTAGACCAAAGTACAAAACCAACTGTGCTCTTTTTCCCTGAGTAGATCCGACGTTAACTCATTAAAGATGGCATGGAAGCGCAGTGTCATCATGCAAATGGGAAGATTTCTTCTCTTAGTAATTTTATTTCTGCCACGTGAGATGACAAGTAAGTTAAAGTTCTTTTTGGCCTCTTTTTAGGTAAAGAAAAATTTCTGATTAAGAAAAATGATCACTGGGCATTGGATATATCCTTAAATTCCAAATTGGAATGACTACACAGTTAGCATGGCTCACAGTATACGAGTCAGGTAACAATAAGAAATCAAATGGAAAAATATTGTTTTCAGGGTTTTATTATTACAAGACAAGGCGAAATATTCTGTTCTCCCCAGAGCCACCACCAGAATCCTCCTACATTTGAATGCATTTTATTACTAATGTTACCTCAAGTCATCTTCTGTTTATCTAAATATACCGTTTCACATGAAAATCTTTCCAGCATTTGCTCCTCCACCACTCTTTTCTGATTTTAAAAGTAATGCATAGTCATTGTAAAATAAATTAGGCAGTCTATAAAAAAATAAAGAAAAGTACAAATCCCCCCAAATATTTTCATCCAGAGATGACAATCACTCAATATTTTGGTACATATTCTTCCATATTTTAAAAATATACTAGACAACAATACCATTATCTTTACAAGTAGCTTAAGTTTTTTTTGTTTGTTTTTGTTTTTATTTTTGAGATGGAGTCTCACTCATGTTGCCCAGGCTGGAATGCAGTGGCGAGATCTCAACTCACTGCAACCTTCACCTCCCGGGTTGAAGTGATTCTTCTGCCTCAGCCTCCTGAGTAGCTGGGATTACAGGTGCCCGCCACCGCACCTGTCTACTTTTTTTATTAGAGATGGGGTTTCACTATGTTGGCCAGGCTGGTCTTGAACTCCTGACCTCAGGTGATCCACCCACCTCCGCCTCCCAAAGTTCTAGGATTACAGGCGTGAGCCATCGCGCCCGGCCAGCGTAAGTTTTTTAAAAGGAAGATTAATGGGTTTATAGAATATATTAACAAATATTATCTGGGGTGCAGGTTTGTGACCGATAAAGTTCTTTTTTAGCCTTTGTTACTTGCTTTTAAAATAGGAAAATAAAAACTGAAATTCAGGTATATTACTATGCAATGAATAGATTTCTAAAAGTCAGAGCTGAAAAAAAAAAAAAAAACTATGTATCCTGATCACCCAACCCACGAAGACAAACCCCACAACTTAAACCTACCACACAAACCTCAACTACTTAAACATCTTTTTATTTTTCTTCACTGCCAAAACCATATTAAAACATTATAGATGCAAGACCCAATTTGTCCATAATCCTATCATTTAATCAGAAAAGTGTTTTCAAATCAGTTCTTACCTGTAAGCATGTGCAATTTTGATAAAGTTGAGTAATTATTAGAGCTTTAACTTACATTCTGCCTTTTTGCCTAATGTTATGCCTTATTTTTCCATTTCATTCCCTTGTTTTCCTACTTTCAACCCTTTCAAATAAACAAATTAAATATGGTTTGTGTGTGTATTCAATATATATGAGATTTTTTCCCCAAGTCTTTTTTCCATATTTACACACACACGCACACACACACACACACACACACTCGATCATTCTGTATGTATTGGTTTCTAATCTGGTGGTTCGCAAACTTCACTGCATATTAGAATCACCTGGGGGAGGCGGGGTGGGATGATTTAAACAACACAATGCCCAGGTTGCACTCACGTCAACTAATCAGATGTCTGGGGATGAGAACCAGGCATCAATACTTTGTTTTGGAGGCAGGGTCTTGCTCTATCACCCAGGCTGGAGTGCAGTGGTGTGATCTTGGCTCACTGCAACCTCCACCTCCTGGGGTCAAGTGATTCTCCCACGTTTTCCTTCCAAGTAGCTATAAGTACCGGTGCACACCCCCACACCTGGCTAATTTTTTTTTAATTGTAGAGACGGGGGTTCACCATGTTACCTAGGCTAGTCTTGAACTCCTGAGCTCAAACGATCCTCCCACCTCCACCTCCCAAAGTGCTGGGATTACAGGCGTGAGCCACAGTGCCTGGCTACATTAGTACTTTTTAAAAGATCCCCTGGTGATTCCAATGTGCACCAAAATTTGATGACCACATTTTAATCTTTTTCCTTTTCAGTTAACATACATTATGAATATTTTTCATTATAAAATCATATAGAGCAATATGACTGTTTTTAATTGTTGAGAGTTTATTTTGTTCTACTGATGTACATAGCTTATTTAACCAATCCCCTGTTCATGGGCATTTAGGTTGTTTATCTGTATAGCTGTATATCTAAATAGTTTCTCCCTATACTCCCAGGTTCTGTTTTAACTGTGAATGGTAAAACTGAGAACTATATCCTGGATACTACACCTGGCTCCCAAGAATCTCTGGTATGTGCTGTTCAAAACCACACCAGAGAGGAAGAACTGCTCTGGTACCGAGAAGCAGGGAGAGTGGATTTGAAATCTGGAAACAAAATCAATTCCAGCTCTGTCTGTGTCTCTTCTGTCAGTGAAAATGACAACGGAATCAGCTTTACCTGCAGGCTGGAGAGGGATCAGTCTGTGTCCATTTCGGTGGTGCTGAATGTTACTTGTGAGTGAGGGGAAAAGAAATGGCTAGTGGGTCTTTCATGTCTGTAACACAGGAAGCGGTCATTGAAATCTAGGTCTTGGTATTGTCGAATTGTCCAATTTATGCTCCCACCACAAAGCATGAGAGTACCTATTTCCCCTCATCCTCATGAGCACTAAGTATCATTAAACTCTAAGAATTTGCCAGCCTCATTTGAAATTTTCTTTTCCTTTTTTTTTTTTTTTTTTTTTTTTTTTTTGATACAGAGTCTCACTCTTGCCCAGGCTGGAGTGCAGTGGCGCGATCTTGTCTCACTTCAATCTCCGCCTCCCAGGTTCAAGCAATTCTCCTGCCTCAGCCTCCTGAGTAGCTGGGACTACAAGCACGTGCCACCACACCCGGCTAATTTTTAATTCTTGTATTTTTAGTAGAGACAGGGGTTTCAGCATGTTGGCCAGGCTGGTCTCTAGCTCCTGACCTCAAGTGATCCACCTACATCAGCCTTTCAAACTGCTGGGATTATAGGCATGAGCCACTGAGCCCAGCCTATTTTCATTATTTAAATTAAGAATGAGAGTGTTCACCTTTGCATTAATATATTGGACTTTTTTAAATGAAATGCCTGCTTGTATCCTTAACTCGTTTTTTTTTCTGTTGGGTTTTATGCTTTTTCTCATTAATCTGTACAAGGGCTTTGTAGATTAAGGACATTAGTCCTTTGTCATTTTGAATTATAAGTATTTCTCCTATTTGTTTTTGAAAATTTTTTAGTTCTTTTTTTGCCATATTGATGTTAAATGTTTATATATTTAAAGCTACAAGTCTTTTCCTTTGCAGTGCCTAGCTTTTGTGTGCTGCTTAGACAGATTTTCATGGCGGGGCACAGTGGCTCACGCCTGTAATCCCACCACTTTGGAAGATCAGGAGTTCAAGACCAGTCTGACCAGCCTCTACAAGAAATACAAAAATTAGCCAGGCGCAGTGGTGGGCGCCTGTAATCTCAAATACTCAGGAGGTTGAGGCAGGAGAATTGCTTGAACCCAAGAAGTGGAGGTTGTAATGAGCTGAGATGCCGCCACTGCACTCCAGCCTGGGCAACAGAGTGAGACCCCATCTCAAAAAAAAAAGAAAGAAAGAAAAGAAAAAGATTTTTATTAGGGAATCTTCAAACCTCACCTTAAAATAAAAAAAACGTGAAGCTCTTCAATGCATGGGTTCCAAGTATTGGTAACCCACTGATGGGACTGTACAGGCTTAGGGGACTGTCAGGTGATACTATGTATGTGATCACATGGGTCACTGGGTGAAAAGCTGGTTCTGCATGAGAATGGTGTGGATGGAATTGTGATGGGTGAGGTAGGATGGTGCAGTATGATTTGGTAGAAAGACCCTATCTCTACAAACATAACATAGTGAGACCCTATCAAAAAAAAGTTTGTTTTTAGTTAGCTGAGCATGGTGGTACACACTGGTAGCCCCAGCTACTCGGGAGGCTGAGGCAAGAGGATCACCTGATGCCAAAAGGTTGAGGCTTCAGTGAGGTGTGATTGTGCCAACCTGGGCAACAGAGTGAGATCCTGTCTCAAAAAAAAAAAAAAAAAAAAAAAAAAGACGCTAAGGAAACTCAGGCCCAGACAGGGGCTCAAATCATAGCTGCAACTGAGAACAAAACACTAATTCCCAAGCTTCTAATCTAGTGCTTAAGTGCTTACTCCATGAAACTTTTTATTTTATTTTATTTTGAGACGTGTCTCACTCTGTCAGTGTGGTGGCACAATCTCAGTTCACTGTAACCTCTGCCTCCCAGGCTCAAGTGATCTGCACAGGAGTCTAAGCCTCCCAAGTAGCTGGGACTACAGGTACACACCAATATGCCAAGCTGATTTTTGCATTTTTTTTGTAGAGACAGGGTTTTGCTATGTTGCCCAGGCTGATGGAACCCTCTTAAGGGAGACACTGCAGAAATGCCGACAATGTGCTTTGATGACTTAAAGAAATTGTTTTTAGTCTGGGTGCGGTGCCTCACGCCTGTAATCCCAGCACTTTGGGAGGCCAAGGCAGGTAGATCACCTGAAGTTAGGAGTTCAAGACCAGCCTGGACAACATGATGAAACCCTGTCTCCACTAAAAATACAAAAATTAGCAGGGCATGGTGGCATATGCCTGCAGTCCCAGCTAATTGGGAGGCTGAGGCAGGAGAACTGCTTGAACCTAGTAGGTGGAGGTTGCAGTGAGCCGAGATCGCACCCCTGCACTCCAGCCTGGGTGACAGAGTAAGACTCCGTCTCAAAAAAAAAAAAAAATAGTTTTCAGTTTTCCAGCCTCAATCCACTTTTTAAAATGTCTTGATAACAATCTCCTAAATATCATTGTTGCTAAGTGTGTGTGTATGTGTGTGTATAGTCAATTGCTCCACAATGACAACACTGACACAAACTCATCAACAAATAAATCAAAATGAGCTCATAAAATGTGACAATGATATTATGTACCATTCAAAGGAAGTACCATTATTGTTATAAATAGCAGATTAAGAACTAAATGGAAGCCTGATAACACACTGTTTGGGGGAGAATGTGGAGAAACAGTTTCTCTTATACATCATTGCTGAAAGTTTAAATTGAGAATACCTCTTTCGTAATATCTATCAAAATTTAAAGTGTGCATATCCTATGACACAGCATTTCTCCTTCTAGATATTAACCTTGGAGAAATACATGCACATGAGCATAAAGAGATATGGATGAGGATGTTTATTGTAGCATTGTTTAACATTTTAACATGAAAACAACCTAATGCCCATCAAAACACAAATGATTAAAAAGGCATACATTATACAATAGCACTCTAAAAGCGATAAGCTAGATTCTGTGGTTCAATATGAATATATCCAAAAAGCATGCAAGTTATTGAGAGAAATGCAGTATTTTATGTAAATCCTTCCCATGCTCCTAAAACAATACCATATATTACTATGGGTACACTATATGTAGAGAAAACTATTTAAGAGAAAAGAAATATAGGGAAGGATTTACACCAAAGTCATAGCAGTGGGTATTTCTGGAGATTCAGGAAGTGACCAGGTTGGACCTTAGGTTTATCTGAAATGTGCTAATTTTTAGAGAGGGGATATTCACATATACTGATATGCTTAAATTAATTTCAAATCGTTACATAAAAAGAAATCACTAACAGAATCTGTCCACAAATGGAATTGTTCTATCTGGCAATTAGGTTCTCTATTCCAGCAGCTTCCTACATATCTGAATACCATATAACATCCTTGTTGGATATGATACAGAATTCAAGCTCATTCCAAAGAGCAACAAAATGTCATTCTTCTGAGAGAGTTATTAATAGCACAGCCCACTCAGGGTCTAATTATTCAGTGTGCAGATTATACAAGCTCCTTTTTCCTCCTTCTCCGCCTCTACCTTTTTCCTAGTTCCACTCTCCAACCATTTCATTACTATTCTGCACCTCTGCCAGAATATGCAAGGTGATATACATGTTTGTCTATGGGTCTACAACTGCCTTTATTGTAGAGGGAATAAGGAGTTGCTCACACGGAGCGATGAGAGGGGGCTCATTTGCCTTCCACAGATAACAGAGTTGTCATGCTTCGAACACCTTCTGGGAGGAGGACATTATTTCTAGAGGATCACTGAGAAAACACAAAGATGCATTGGTAAATATGTTACCAAGGCAATGGTTAGAGAAATTGCAAAAACAGACAGTGAGAGTAACCCTCAAAACCACCACCGTAATAATAATAATAGTAGCTAGCACTGTGGCAGATGCTTTACAGGGATTATTTTATTTAATCTTTACAGCAACTCATGAGATGTATGATTACCCCATTTTTTTAACATGAGAAATAGAGGTCTTAGCAGTTAGTTAACTGTCTCAAAGTCACAATAAATGGTGTGGATGGAATTAGGTCTAATTGCAATGTATGTCTTCTTAATTTTGTACTGTTTTGTGCAACACTAACACAGGTTGTTTTATTAATTCTCAGAGAACAAAGACTCAAGGCTTATACTCTTGGGTAGTGTTACAAATTGTCTGCTTGTCATAGATTCATTACTATATATATTATGTTCGTAATCTTATATTAGTTTATGGTTTGTCTTCTTCATCACATTAAAAGTTGTATGAGATTTGGAACTGGAAGTATTATTTGCTCTTGTTACCCCAGTGCTTGGCACACAGTATGTATTTAATAAATTTATGTCAAATGAATAAATGACCAGATGAGATAGACTGAAGGAAGACCTTGAACTCTGACAGTGAACTATTGCTTATTTGCTAATTAAATCTAAATGCTTGAGTCTTGCAGTTCCTCCTCTCCTAAGTGGAAATGACTTCCAAACGGTTGAGGAAGGCAGTAACGTGAAGTTGGATTGCAATGTGAAAGCCAACCCCCAGGCTCAAATGATGTGGTACAAAAACAGCAGTCTCCTGGATTTAGAGAAAAGCCATCACCAAATCCAACAGACAAGTGAGTCTCTTCAGCTGTCAATCGCAAAAGTCAAGAAATCTGACAATGGAACCTACAGTTGTATTGCAAAGTCACCTCTGAAGACGGAGAGCTTGGACTTTCACCTGATTGTTAAAGGTAACACTCTTTTTAATACCCAGCACAGTGCAAAACTCAGACTAGATGCTCAGTAAATATTTTTGGTGACAATAAATAATAATAACAGTTATGATTAGTAGCTAGGATTTTCTTTGGAGAATCATCCCCATCCAAGGATTTTTCCACTAAGAATCCTAGTCCATCCTTTTAGGGAAATCTTGCCCATTCCACATAGGACACTTTTTTGCGCAAAGATCCTTTCTTAGAACCAAATACAGAAAACAATTCTGCTTGGCTTTTAGGGAGGAGAATTTCCATGAATTCTTCTGGGCAAGAAGGTGGGTAGCAACTGGACTTTGGAGTTCACAGCCTCATAACAACAGAAGAGAAGTAAAAAAACACAGAGAGAAGAAAAATTAGGACTAAATAAGAAAATAGATCTCTGCAATCACTCCTAACTCAAATTTTAACCTGTAGGCTAATCAGCAGGGAGAGTAGGAAAAAAATAAGGTGGAAGAAAGCCCTTTCTCTTGGATTCATGCTTCATCTACCCAGGGTTATCACCTCTACAATGACAGAACAAATGAAGCTCTGAGGGGTTTCCCCTCCTCATATTTTTTGCTCATACAAAAAGAGAAAGGCAAAATACCTGGGGTAGCAGATGCCGAAAATGCTTATTCACACATTGTCTGGTCTCACGCCAGTATACCAGGAGCAGCCCAACAAGCTGAGACTCCTATATCTTGTTAGAACAGTATTCACTTTGTCATTTACCTCCCTGTACTCCCTCATTGCCAGTCTTGCCAGTCTCCAGGAAGCCAACTGAACCTCTGCCCAAAGTGTTGTGGTGATGTAACCATGGGATGTCTTATTTCCTTCCCCATGAGGGGAAGGGTTATGGGATATGAACAGAGTGGCTGGTGGGGAAGAAGAGTTGCCGGCAGTTGAATGCCCATCACTGTGATTCGTGGTATGATCAGTAATTCATCCTGCAGAGCAATAGCAATATGCCCCGGGGCTACTTGTTTTAAAAACCAAACCCGCCCGTAATTCCAGCAGTTTGGGAGGCCGAGGCCAAGGCAGGTGGATCACCTGAGGTTGGGAGTTCAAGACCAACCTGATAAACATGGAGAAACTCTGCCTCTACTGAAACAAAAAAAAAAAAACAAAAAACAAAAAACAAAATTAGCCGGGTATGGTGGCGCATGCCTGATGCCTGTAACATCAGCTACTCAGAGGCTGAGGCTGGATAATTGCTTGAACCCGGGAGTTGGAGGTTTCGGTGAGCCGAGATGGCGCCATTGCACTCCAGCCTGGGCAACGAGAGCAAAACTCCGTCTCAAAAAAACAAAAAACGAAAAAAAAAGTCCACAAATATCCTAAGTAACCATGGGATAGAAAAAGGTTTGTGGCTATTTACCTCTCCCAGGGCCACAAAAGCATAGAAGGGTGGGCCTCTTGCCCTGTCATCTTAACTGACTATAAACACCACACTTGGAGACCAGGAAATTATATCCCTCCTGGTTAAGAAGAAATCATAATTGTTCTGTGTCACATTAAAAAAAGAATACAGCATATGTGGCAAACAGGATGCCAGCTTAGTAAATTGGCTTTCAGGTGGGCAGAAACTTGTTTTGGGTAAGGCTCTTCCAAACCAACTTGTTTTTCTTATTTCTTCTTGCTTAGCTACTTCCCTGGCTGGTGGCATAAGTGCTCTGCTGCTGGGGCTCAGGCTAAATGCCAAGATTTTCATGAGCCCTTTCCTTGCTTCATGTCTCAGTGAGGAAGTTCCTAAATGAGGCCATGCAAAGCTACAAATTACATCACAGATCATTTCTTGAGCATAAGATTTAGCCCATGTGGTGGGATTATTTAACCATGATGCATAGGGGAGGAAAATATCAGGTCTGGTTACAAATGAGAGCATAAAACAGGACAAGGGGAGAGGCGTGGTTATGTAGTTATCCTTGCCAAAGTCTCTTTTTTCTTTCCTTTTCTTTTTTTTTTCTTTTGAGACAGGGTCTCACTCTGTCACCCAGGCTGGAATGCAGTGACATAATCATAGCTCACTGCAGCCTCGTCCTCCTGGGCTCAAACAATCTTTCTACCTCAGCCTCTGAATAGCTGGGACAGGTGCATGCCACCACAACCAGCTAATTAAAAAAGTTTTTTTTTTAGAGATGAGGTCTTGACATGTTGACCAGGCTGGTCTTGAACTCCTGGGCTCAAGCAATCTGCCACCTCTGCTTCCCAAAGTGCTGGGGTTACAGGCATGAGCCACCATGCCCAGATCAAAGTCACTTTCAACAGAAATTTGGAATCCAAAGCAAGCCAGTGGGTAAGGTAGTTTACTTAAGTTTGTTTATAGAATAAGAGCTGTCACATGTGGCTTCATTTCATGTGGCTTGGTAAAAATATTCCAACCTGTGACTGAATTCTGATTTTTTTTCCTAATTGTCCCACCTTTACTTCCCCTTTGTTTTGACATCTTGCAAATGGAGGGGCTCCCCCGTAAGGTGAGGGCCCTTGGGTGTGTCCCAGAGCTGACTGGTACAGAATCAGGGCTTACCAGAAAAAGGCTTACTGAGCAGTTTCTCCATAGGGGTGATATGACCCATACCTTCATGAGAATAGTTTTTAGAAACAGCCAAGACAGGGAAAAAGTTAAATCCATGTATTCCCCAAAATTATCCAGAGCAGGAAAATGATAAAAAGGTAATTACAGGCTGGGTGTAGTGATTCCTGCCTGTAATCCCAGCACTTTGGGAGGCCAAGACAGGAGGATCACTTGAACCCAGGAGTTCAAAAACAGCCTGGGCAACATAGTGGGACCCTGTTGCTACAAAAAATAGAAACATTAGCAGGGTATGGTGGCATGCACTGGTAGTCACAACCACTCAGGAGGCTGAAGTAGGAGGATCTCTTAAGCCCTAGAGGTCTGAGGCTGCAGTGAACCATGATCACGCACTGCACTCCAGCCTGGGTGATAGAATGAGACCCTGTCTCCAAAATAATAATAATAATAATTGGTTAGTGTGTTATACAGTTATGGGGACAGAAGAGATAAACCCTATTTCATAATCTTAAGGTATACAGGGACTGGTCCTTGAAATTAAATGTATCTAAAGTCACTTCTTCCCCTCCTCCCTGGCTTTTGCCCTTCACTTGCTATCTCATGACCCTGTTTCCTTTCTAATACTTAATCTGTAATATGTTTGTTTAATGTCTGTCTCCCTCCTAGAATATGAGCTCCATGAAGGCAGAGGAGCCTTCCACATCTGTCCTATTTTTTGCAGAGCTGAACACAGTGCCTAACACACATTAGTCACTCAGTGAATATTCATTGACTGTACCTCAATCCACAAACTCAATTGTGCAATAAATAGCACATGCTCAATTTCCTTTAAATGCCTAAAATTTGATTTAAGCCATGACGGAAGCTCCTTCCCCTCGCTGGGCAGCATCAGAATCCAGGGGCTTAGACAAGGTCACTTAAAAACATTTGTTGACCTTAAGCATGTTTACTTTAAGAAATAGGATCCTGCCAGGCGCACTGGGTCACGCCTGTAATTGCAACACTTTGGGAGGCTCTGGTGGGAGAATTGTTTGAGGTCCGGAGTTTGAGACCAGCCTGGGCAACACACCCAGACTTCATCTCTTAAAAAAAAAAAAACCAAAAAAACAAAAACGGTTGGCCAGGCATGGTGGCTCACACCTGTAATCCCAGCACATTGAGAAGCCAGGCAGGCAGACCACTTGAGGTCAGGACTTCGAGGCCAGACTGGCCAACATATGGTGAAACCCTGTCTCTATCTAAAATGCAAAATTACCCGGGCATGGTGGTATACACCTGTAGTCCCAGCTACTTGGGAGGCTGAGGCAGGAGAATTGCTTGAATCCAGGAGCCAGAGGTTGCAGTGAGCCGAGATCAAGCCATTGCACTCCATCCCGGGCAACCGAGTGTGATTCTGTCCCAAAAAAAAAAAAAAAAAAAAAAAGAATAGGGTCTCACTATGTTGCCCAGGGTAGAGAGGAGTGGCTATTCATAGGTGCAGTCATAGGGTGCCATAGCCCTGAACTCCTGGGCTTGGGACCTGTAGTCCCAAGTAGCTGGGACTACAGGTGTGCCACCCTGCCTGGCTTTTACTTTTACTTTAAAAAGTTTCATTCTATATCATATCAAAGATTTTTTTTTAAAAAACACATTATATGTGCTTTCTGCCATAAAATTTTTGAAAGAATCTGTATAACTTGTATAGATTTTGAATTTTGTTATAAATAAGTTATTCGTTTGGTTCTTGAGGATTAAACATTATTATTTAACAGTTGGGTTATAGTTGACACCAGGTTGCATTTTACAGATGCTTAAACATTGATTAATTTTGCGATGTTCTTTTCATATCTTGGGGCGAATCATTTCTTTCTGGGTCTCAAATGTTTTCATAAGCTCTTAGAAAGCCTGCAAACACAGGCACTATGCCTGTAGTGACTGATAAATAAAGTAGCTCTCGGCCAGGTGTGGTGGCTCACACCTGTAATCCCAGCACTTTGGGAGGCTGAGGCAGGCAGATCACCTGAGGTCAGGAGTTTGAGACTAGCCTGGACAACATGGTGAAACCCTGTCTCTACTAAAAATACAAAAATTAGCTGGGCATGGTAGCATGTGCCTGTAATTCCAGCTACTCAGGAGGCTGAGGCAGGAGAATTACTTGAACCCGGGAGGCACAGGTTACAGTGAGCTGAGATCACACCACTGTACTCCAGCCTGGGCAACAAGAATGAAACTCCATCTCAAAAACAACAACAACAACAAACTAGCTCTTGGTTTGTCTGCTGTTCAGAAAATAAAAGAGTGGGCTTTCACTTCCAGGTGGTCGTGGTTGCTGCTGATCTCTTCCTAGTCCAAGTTAGAAGTAGGCTCTCTGTCCTTGCATTGCATTTAGAGAGATGCAGAAAGCTTTGCCAAGGATGGGAAGGCTAATGCTTAGAGTTCTACTTCCCTAGAGGCACTATGCAGCCACCTGCTATAATGTCTTGTCACCTGCTTGGGCACCATCACAGTACAGGTACAAGGCTCCCCACTGCTTTTGAGGCCCACAGACCTCTCTCTCCTTCTTAATCCAGAAAGCTCTCCACCCTTTTTCTCCTTGCTCTCAAAACCTTCCTCCCTCTCTTTCCCCACTCTCTGGAATACTTCCCAATATATTTTGAGCTTTTCAAAATGCAGGCAAAAACATTGACTTCAATCTACTTCTGCTCTGTGTGTGGCAAAAATTGTGGGTGAAGGAAGCCCAAAATGGTACTTGTTTTAGGGGAGTTACTCATTTTACATTATTATTCCACAAAGGAATGGATTAGATCTGTGACTTTTTTTTTTTTTTGTATATATATTTTTAGTGCAGTTGATGGAGTTTGGTCATGTTGGGCAGGCTGGTCTTGAACTCCTGACCTCAAGTGATCTGCCCACCTCAGCTTCTTAAAGTGCTGGAATTACAAGCATGAGCCACCTAGCCCAGCCTAGTTCTGTGACTTTGGACAAGCACTCTAACCTCTTAAAGGCCCTGGTTCCTCACCTGTGAAATGAGGACAATAATACCTACATTTCTAGATTGTTGAGAAGATTTAATTAAGGGGATGATATACATAAAGTTCAAGGCACTAAGACTGCGACATATTGGAAGTATATAAATGTTCATTCTTATTCCCTGTGTTTGCATTTCCAACAGATAAAACCATTCGTGTACCAGTGGAGCCCATTATTGCTGCATGTGTTGTGGTCTTTCTGACATTGTGCTTTGGACTAATTGCTAGAAGAAAGAAAATAATGAAGGTATCTAAGTATTCTGAGCTATTTAGGTAAAAAGCCATCATCTGAATAAAGGCAGAAAGCTAGAAATACAAGTGACTTCAGTTAGGAACCCTTCTTCGCAAAGTCGAATCTGGTCTTTCTACCACGCGTTCTAAAATACAGTTGCTCAAGGGAATAAAAATTGTGTGTATATTATGAGTACAGATTTACAAAGAAGAGAAGTGCACATAGGCAGAGCCTGAATTGAAAATAGCTGTGTTGTCAGGGGTAGGGAATTTGGGGCTGATTTTCCTTTCCATTAAATTTCCCTTTATTGTTGCTATGGTATCTGTGGTATAATAAATAAATATAGGGAGGAACATCTGTTCTAGATTCAGAGATCTGCATGAAAAAGATGGTATTGGCTGCTCACCTCTGGACTATGGCCACATGCGCTGGCTGCAGTGGGCTGGGGTTTGAGTTATAAAGTGGTTATCCTCGTTGGTTGGCATGATTCAGAATATGTGCATGTATGGGTTAATGCCATGCATTTGACTCTGCCAGCTAATCCACTGCCAAAGGAGAGCAAATATGGCAGAAAGCCCTAGGCTGAGTTCATCATTCAGCAAGGGGCATTCTCCCTGGAACACATAGTAACTGGGCAGCCATGTCTCCCAAGAAGCAATTCACTCCACTCCTTATTCCAATCCACAGCATTTAAAAATTTTTGGAAATAGAGTCTTACTCTATTTCCCAGGCTGGAGTACTGTGTCATGATCACAGCACACTGTAGCCTCAACTTCCGGGGCTCAAGTGATCCTCCCACCTCAGCCTCCCAAGTAACTGGGACCACAAGCATGCACCACCAAACCCAGCTAATTTTTGTATTTTTTGTAGAGACAGGGTTTCACCATGTTGCCCAGGCTGGTCTTGAACTCCTGAGCTCAAGCCATCAGTCCACCTCCCAAAGTGCTAGGATTACAGGCACGAGTCACCATGCTCAGCTGCAAAGCATTTTTTTTCTTTTTCTTTTCTTTTTTTTTTTTTGAGACGGAGTCTCCCTCTGTCGCCCAGGCTGGAGTGCAATGGTGTGCTCTTGGCTCACCACTACCTCCGCCTCCCGGGTTCAACAATTCTCCTGCCTCAGCCTCCCAAGTAGCTGGGATTACAGGTGTGCACCACCACGCCTGGCTAATTTTTGTATTTTTACTAGAGATCGGGTTTCACCATGTCAGGCTGGTCTTGAACCCCAGACCTCATGATCTGCCTGCCTCGGCCTCCCAAAGTGTTGGAATTACAGGCGTGAGCCACTGTGCCCGGCTTCTTTTTTCTGTTTCTTTTCTTTCTTTCTTTTTTTTTTTTTTTTTTTTGACACAGTCACACTCTTGTCCCCAGGCTGGAGTGCAGTGGTCCCATTTCAGCTCACTGCAACCTCCGCCTCCCGGGTTCAAGCGATTCTCCTGCCCCAGCCTCCCAAGTAGCTGGGATTACAGGCATGAGCCACCATGCTCGGCTAATTTTTGTATTTTTAGTAGAGATGGGGTTTCATCACATTGGCCAGGATGCTCTCGATCTCTTGACCTTGTGATCTGCCCGCTTTAGCCTCCCAAAGTGCTGGGATTACAGGCATGAGCCACCGTGCCCGGCCTAAGCAATTTTTTTTTCGGTAAAAAAATAAATACTCAGGTATCTAAGATCCTGGAAGCATCTTAACTAAGAGTTACGTCTTCTCTGCCTTTAATAAAAACTACTAATATGACCCCAAAAACGACACCTGAGCCAGTGCAGAGGTGGCTGTATTTCCACAGCACCTGTCCCTGAGCCATCTTAATGCATTCAAAATATTTCTCCAGGGCCTTAAAAAGCAGGCTAATTTATTGCCATGTTTGCTTTTAGCTCTGCATGAAGGATAAAGACCCTCACAAGGAAACAGCTCTGTAAGTACTCTAGGTTGGGCCCAATGCTTTTTTAATAAGCAGATGGATAGCAGTGATATGCATCACTCTAGACAAACTCCAGAGATGGGAGGTACTGGAAGGGGAAGGGGTTCAGAGGAGAATAGAAGGTGGAGGAAAATCTGCCTCCACTTTAGAGGAAGACAGGTTGACAAGTTCCCTAGAACAGAAAACACCTTTGGTCCTAAGCTTGGTCTCTCTTTAAGCAAGTTTGCCCAATGCTTGTGCAACTGCATTTTATTGCCACACAATGCAAATGCTGTGGGGGAAGCCACTGCTCCATGCTCCTTTACAACAAGGCCAGGAGCCACCTTCATCCTCATACTGCCTTCTCTTTGCAGCTTCGGTTAGTGTTTCTAGCATACATGGAGTGGGTAGTAGGTAACAAGAACAAAGGCATGTTGTCAGAGAGTATGGGTTTTGTTTTGAATTTTTTTCTTATTGCTATGAGCATCATTAAAATTAATTTCTTCATTCATTTCAGATGAGAAAGATGAGATGCATCGACTACAGAGAGAGAGTTTTGCATCAAGACCTCCACAATTTATGTAGTCCCATCTGTATTTATTGCTATTATTAAATTCACTCCTGTCACTTCTATTTCATTAATCACTTAACAGTAGTTGTTATGACTAATTTGATATACTTGTGGAACATTTTTATGGAGAGAGCTATTAAGAAGGAAAAGTAAGATTTTGTTAAGTCTTCTTCTTGAAGTATACATTAATTAATTGAGATTTGTTCTAAATAGATTGTTAGCATTTACAGTTTAGTGTGTTTTTTTCTAGGTAGGAGATACTTTGGTCTCACAAATCAGTGCAAAACCAAAAAAAAAAAAAAAAAAAAAAAAGGGAGGAAACAACAGAGTAATCAATGTTTTAAGTTGCTCAGGAAACACATTAAAAATATCAGTTATGCCAGGTGCCAGGTGTGTTAGCTCTTACAATCCCAGCGCTTTGGGAGGCTGAGGCAGGCAGATCACTTGAGGCCAGGAATTCAAGACCAACCTGGCCAACATGGTGAAAACCATCTCTACTAAAAATGCAAACAGCCGGGCATAGTGACTTGCACCTGTAATCCCAGCTACTTGGGAGGCTGAGGTAGGAGAATCACTTGAACCTGGGAGGGGGAGGTTGCAGTGAGCTGCGATGGCACCACTGCATGCCAGCCTGGGCGACAGAGTGAGACTCTGTCTCAAAAATAGGCAAACAAACAAAAAATCAATTATAATCTACCTTCACTGTTGTTTCATAAAAAATGTTTTAGGACTAAAGAAAGAAAGAAGTCTATAATCTCAAAATATAAGGTGCTCCTTTAAATGGAATAAATTTAGTATTATGAAGAACTCAGCATATGTCCTTATTTTTCTCATCTCATTGTGTTTGACATGGTCACAAAATCTGTGCACTGGATATAGCAATGAATGTTCAAAGAGCAATGAACATGGTCATTTGTGTTGAGCTATCTGTACTAATTCTGAGTCAGCCTGTACTGTTCTTATACATTCCCAGTTTAAACTGCAGCTCTCTTATAATTTATCATTGACTTCCCCACCTCCATTCTTTCTTCTTTTTTCCTCCATAAGAGTTTATGCTTCTCCTTCCCACACAACTGGGAGAGCTTGTAGGGAGAGGTAGCCTTGGCCAGAATCATCTTTGATGTCTCTTCTGTGCTCCTCCTCTCTTAGAAAAACAAAACAAAACTGTTTTCATCTAATTTTGCAGTAGCTAAATGTGCCACAGTGCAAGAGAGATCTGCTGTCAGACAGGTGGTAAAAAGCCTTCTTGACATAGAAGCAAAAAGAAGAAATTAGCAGAATGTATGAAATCTCAACAGGCTTGTTTCTAAAAAGAACAGACATAATCCTCCTGTTAGCCTCTCTTTGCTTCCTTGGAAACTTCAGTATGAAATCGATGAGAGAGAGACTGCTACAGACTGTGAATTACAGATTTCTCTGTATTCTTGGAGGATCCACGGGGTTTTGTGGGGAAGCCTCCAGATCACATTCCTCACTAAAGATTTCTCAAAGTAGAATCTGGAAACCCTGGGAGAATGCTACAGGGATAAAATTGGATTATGAAAAAATCTGAACGTTTAGATGATTAAGTAGAAGCCATGAGACTAAAGAAAAAAACAAATCTCAGGCAATGGTGGCTGGGATAGTTTAAACATGGAAAAAGAAACAGAAAACTTACATATCAAATTGGAACTGGAATCAGGAGACCAGAGTTCTAGCGTTGGCTCTGTTAACTTGGGAAGGAAAAACTCTCTTGGACCTTTGGAAAATGAGGAGGTTAGATTAGGAGAACCTTATCCTTAAAGTACATGTTAGCTTGAAAAGTCTATAATTCTCAAAAGATCCTACATAATTTAGTTAAATGCTAGAAAGAGTTGGCAAGAAACACTGAAAATGTAATCCCTTTGCCCCACCTAGGAGAATTATGAATCAGCTTTGTTCTAGGGCATACAGCAATCATTGAGAATTACGAGTCATAAGAAAAGAGTTTCCTCACCCTTGTAAACTATGGTGACCTTGTACATTAGCACAGGCAAGAAACATTAACTAGTTTTAACCGAGCACAGCAATATTGTAAATGGTCATTGCATTTCATTTTGCCTTGCGGTTTGGAAAAAACAAAACCTGTATTAAAAACTATGTATATTATTAACACTGAAATCATAAGTGAGCCTACTTGAGAAGGACATGAAATTCCAGGCCTCAAAAGAGGACCCCACTGCCTTTCCCCAAATGTCTTTTCCACTTACTGTGAGATACCTGAAATGCCAACATTCATTCTTCTGGTTCTGACCCATAGGACTAAAAGTAGCAGCAGAGAAGTGACAATCCCAGTGTCTCCCTTCTCAACCTTTCCACCAGTAAGGATACCTCTTGTTATTATCACATTCTCCTTCTTGGGCCCCATTTTCCCAAGAACTAATCTTTATTTATTAACTAATAATAATAATTTGGCTGGGCGTGGTGGCTCATGCCTGTAATCCCAGCACTTTGGGAGGCTGAGGTGGGTGGATCATTTGAGGTCAGGAGTTCAAGACCAGCCTGGCCAACATAATGAAACCCCATCTCTACTAAAAATACAAAAAAATTAGCCAGGCGTGGTGGCAGGCACGTGTAATACCAGCTACTAGGGAGGCTGAGGCAGGAGAATCGTTTGAACCCGGCAGGCAGAGGTTGCAGTGAGCCTCGAGCATGTCATTGCACTCCAGCCTGGGCGACAAGAGTGAAACTACACCTCAAAAAAAAAATTGGAAAAACAGATAATAATTTTTTTTTTAGATGGAATTTTGCTCTTGTCACCCAGGCTGGAGTGCAATGGGGCGATCTCAGTTCACTGCAACCTCCTTCTCCCGAGTTCAAGCAATTCTCATTCCTCAGCCTCCCAAGAAGCTGGGATTACATGTGTGCACCACGAACGCCCGGCTAACTTATATATTTTTAGTAGAGACAGAGTTTCACCATGTTGGCCAGG